>JAUTXW010001158.1:165000-167500 GCA_030620095.1 Kuschelorhynchus macadamiae
TCGTCTAACTTTGAATGGAAATTCCTCGAGAATGGGTGATCCGATTTTGATGAAGTTTTTATCGAAATTTAGGTTAATTCCTCGTGAATAATCTTTTGATATTAAAATTCAATGTTACTTAAAAGAAAGACATGTTTTATTTACCAAAGTTTAAAACACCCTATAGAATAAATCAGATGGATTCAAGAGATCTAACCAAAAGAATGTTGTAGCCCAGTATGTTTCCAACAAATCGTTTTTTTATTCGCTTCAATAGCACAATTTTTGCCTGAGTTACAGGACTTTTTGAAAAGTACTGCATTTACTGTGTTTTAAATGAATTTACCAGTTCATGTTTAAATTGATTCTGTTGAAGACGTTGCCCGGTAACAAGAGAACACAACTTATACCAGATTGACATTTAGGCGTCAGTTTCAGTTCGGTTTTAAATTTTTCTTCTTATTGTGTACTGTCATGCCAAGACAAACTAGAAATTTGACCCGCGACGAGTGTGTAATTGCAAGAATTCTTAGAGATGAAGGCTGGAGCTATAGCAGGATAGCGGAACGATTGAATGTTCATAAATCAACTGTACATAGAGTCATACAGAGACACATGGAGACCGATGATCATTCCAGACGGATTGGACAAGGTCGACAGCGTGTTACCAGTGAGCGTGAAGACCGGTATCTGCGGTTGTCTGCTTTACGGCAACGTTTCGTGACGGCAAGGTTTCTGAGGCAGAAAATTCAACACGCGAATGGTCCTCAGGTAAGCACTCAAACAGTGCGGAATCGTTTGAGGGAAGGAAATTTGAGACCACGTGTTCCTGCACGAGGTCCTGCGTTAACAGAAACACATCGTAGAGCCAGGCTAGAATGGGCTAACGAACGTATGAACTGGGCGGAAGCTGATTGGTCGAGAGTGCTGTGGACAGACGAATCGAGATTCTGTCTTTTTAATTGCGATAGACGGGTCCGTGTGTATCGTAGACCAAATGAACGCTATGTACAGAGGAATTTTGTTAATACCGTAATGTTTGGTGGGGGATCAGTAATGGTTTGGGGAGGGGTATCTTTGAGGGGTTCTGGTCGTACGGAGTTAGTTATTGTGGATGGGAATTAGAATGCGGATCGATATATCAACGAAATACTGGACAATCACGTGAGGCCATTTGCACATAATGTTGGAGCCGAGTTTTTATTAATGCATGACAACGCTCGTCCCCATACAGCACGTGTAGTGCAAAATTACGTTAATAATGTTGGGATCGATGTCATGCAATGGCCTGTACGTAGTCCGGACCTGAAACCAATCGAACATGTTTGGGACTTATTGGGCAGGAGATTAAGGGCTAATGAAAGACAGCCAAATAACGTGGAAGAGCTGGGTGAGCTACTCATTGATACTTGGAATGGGCTGGATGAGGTACTCATACGAAATTTGATATTAAGCATGAATAGAAGGTGCGAAGCAGTCATAAGAAACAGAGGGGGAAATACGAAATATTAGTTCAATAGTTATAAGGTTTATTTTTGTTCGTTTTAGTTCTCAGTGTTTAGTTTTTTTGACTGTCCTGTTCATATCTTAATCTTACCTATTAAAACATGTTTTTCTAACTCCCTGTATTATTGACAAAACTAAACCGATCCTGGCCCTTGATATCACGAAGAAATTTTCGTATAACTAAACTAAAATGTAGAATAGCGCCATGTTCAAATATCCGGTAACCGATGCGTTCGTAATTTAAAAAACAGTATAATTTATTTTTCGTTGCACCCTGTATTATTGACTGAACAAAACTAATATTGAATTTTAGTGATCCAAAAAAAAAAATCTTTACAACCAAGCAACAAATTATAAACGTCCTCAACAGAATCAATTCAAACATGAACTGGTAAATTCATTTAAAACACAGTAAATGCAGTACTTTTCAATAAGGCCTGTAACTCAGGCAAAAATTGTTCTATTGAAGCGAATAAAAAAACGATTTGTTGGAAACATACTGGGCTACAACATTCTTTTGGTTAGATCGAATCCATCTGATTTATTCTACAGGGTGTTTTAAACTTTGGTAAATAAAACATGTCTTTCTTTTTCACCCTGTATTATTGCCTAGACCAAAGTAACACTGAATTTTAATATCAAAAGAATATTCACGAGGAATTGACCTAAATTTAGAGAAAAACTTCATCAAAATCGGATCAACCATTCTCGAGAAATTTCCATTCAAAGTTAGACGAAATTTTAGGCGTTGCGTTAATTGTTTTGCGCAGTGTATATATATACATGTATATATGATTTTATTGAGGTTTCGGCTGGTTAACCAAGCCTTTTTCAAAAATACTGAAAAGAAAAGAAACAATTAACAGTTGTCGAATGCAAGCAAACTTGTTGGGGGTTTTATCTTAAAAATATATGGAAACCTAAGACAGTTACTCACCTTGAATATGTAATGATATGGTGGACCATTATTCTATTGCTGGTATTTTTAAAGCCTCTTGCAAGAGGAGAGCTAATT
>JAUTXW010001158.1:172500-387500 GCA_030620095.1 Kuschelorhynchus macadamiae
ATAATAATAACAATTCAACGTTTATTAACCCATTCAAAAAATATTACAATGTAAAAAAGAGTACAAAAGGAAAAAAAGATAAAATAAGAAAAATAGATAACCAAGTAAGAAGTAAAGAAAGAGTAACAGAAGGGTTAAAAGGGCTGGTTGTCAGCTTTCCCAGTATCCGTACACAGTACAGGATACATGAGTGCTATAGCAATAACAATAGTAATGATAGTGGTATACCGTGATAATAATAAATATACAGGGTGTTAAAAAAGTACGCTGCCAAACCTCAAGGGACGATTCCTCGCATTATTCTAAGACAAAAAGTTTATATAAACATAGTTCTGAAAACGAATAGTTTTCAAGATACAGGGTGTTAAATTTCTATGAAAAAAAATGTTTTTCTATCATAACTTTTATACCACTCTAGATATTTTTATTAAATTTGGTGTGCATCTTTTACCTATTAAAGAGCAGTTTTTGATGCAAAAGTATTTTTTAAATTTCTACCAGTGGCGTTCGTACGGAGTTTGGACAGAATGTTTATTAAGAAAAAAATGATACGCCACTGCTTTTTCTAAAAACAAAAATTATTTTTGAAATTCCCATTTAATTTTAAGCAAATTTGGTCTCTAGACTTACCTTCGTACGACGCACAATTTTTATGTAAAAAAATAAAAACAATTTTCATACATCTACTGCAGTCCGAATCCAATTTGCAAGGATAATTTTTTGTAAAATCCGCTACTGTTTAATTTTTATGAAACATACCTATTTGGAAGTGGGCACGCGTAATGCTGTGGTTAGAATAAAACATTAAATAAATAAAAAAAAACTAAACAACACCAAGACGTTTATTAATAAAATAATTGTAAACCAAACATAACTTAACCAACCTTACAAATAATAATTTCACAGAATTTAATTTTAAAGTAACTGCTGGAAATGGCCTCCCCCGACTTCAATACATGCGTTTGTACGCCTTATTAGCGACTGGCGAACCCTTTCGAAAATACCAGGAGTGTTCCTAATAATTTCACAGGACTCTTTATCCGATTTCGTAGATCGTCTTCGCTTCGAACTGGTGTTGTGTAAACTAATGCTTTAAGGTGTCCCCAGAGAAAGAAATCTATCGGATTAATATCAGGTGACCTGGGTGGCCAAAATTGTGGTCCTGCAAGCCCAATCCAGCGATCGGTATAATTTTGATCTAGGTACTGACGTGCCACTAAACTGAAGTGCGGTGGAGCACCGTCATGCATAAACCACATAGAACGCCTTTGCCTTAGTGGAACATCTTCCAAAAGTTCAGGTAAAACATGTTCAATAAATTGTCTATACTCCTCACCAGTAAGCCTGCTAGGCAGAAAGTGAGGCCCGATAAGGAAATCTCCTACAACTCCAATCCAAACATTTACAGAAAACTGCTCTTGGAAATGATTTTCAATTATGGCGTGAGGATTTTCATCGGCCCACACATGATTGTTATGAAAGTTTATGATTGCGTTACGGGAAAAACATGCCTCGTCCGTAAACAACACCTGAGATAAAAACCTTGGATTTTGCATTAACTTATTTCCTACCCATCTACAAAAAGCAACTCTTAGCGGAAAATCTCTTGGCAAAAGAGCTTGGACACGTTGCGAATGATATGGATAAAGTTGTTGATCCTTTAAAATTTGCCATACTAATACGTGAGTAATGTTTAATTCAGTCGCAATTTTTCTCGTACTAGTTTCTGGGTTTTCATCAATTGCATTTAGGACAGCTTCCTCTATCTGAACCGTTCTTACTGTTCTTGGTCTCCCTATAAGGGCAGCAGACTTCTTAAAACTACCCGTTTCACAAAGTTTGGAGTGAATATTTGCAAAAAATTGTCTGTTAGGTAGTGGACGGTCAGGACATCCGTCTAGCGGCGCGAGCGTTACCATCAGCCATTCCATACACGAAATGCATGTCTGCCATTTCACGGTTTGTAAACTGAACCATTTTTACCGAAAGAAAATTAAATAAACTTTTAAAAATTACACAAGTGCACCTTTATTAATAGTTTTGACAACTGTCATGTTATTGTTATAAACAAACGAAGAACTGTCGTTTAGCAAAGCAAAGCCCACCTTGACAATTTAGTTTTCTTTGACTACCGAATTAAATTGCAGTTTGTTTCTTAAATTTTCCTACCAAATTGTTAGTTCTATTAAAAAAAATACATTTAGAAATGAGGGTTTAATAGTGAATTGTAATAAATTAAAAAAAGGAAAATTAAGCTCGCGAATGGCAAATACAAATCACAAGTGTTGGCGCAACAAAGTTTGGGAGATAAAAGGGGACATGACCCAGAGTCACTCAGTAGATTATTCCAAATTTATAATTATTTCTTTTTATGGGTACTACTAACAGCATTACGCGTGCCAACTTTCAAATAATATGTTTAATAAAAATAAACAGAAGCGGATTTTACATAAAATTACCATTGCAAAATTGCATTTGGATTGCAATGATTTTTATTTTTTTACGCGAAAACCGTGTGTCGTACAAAAGTAAGTCTGGAGACCAAATTTTCTTTAAATTAAACGGAGATTTCAAAAATAATTTTTGTTTTCAAAAGAAGCAGTGGCGTATCTTTTTTTTCTTAAAAAATATTAATTTCAAACCCCGTAGGGACGCCACTGGAAGAAATAAAAAAAAACTTTTGCATCAAACACTATCCTTTAATGGGTAAAAGATGCACACCAAATTTGATAAACATACCTAGAGTGTTATAAAAGCTATAATAGAAAAACAAGTTTTTTCTTAGAACTTTAACACCCTGTATCTTGAAAACTATTCGTTTTCAGAACTATGTTTATATAAACTTTTTGTCTTAGAATAATGCGAAGAATCGTCCCTTGAAGTTTGGCAGCGTACTTTTTTAACACCCTGTATACTTAGAAAAAAGAAGAAAATCAGGCAGAGAAATAGGAAAAGAATACAGACAGTAACCCTATTGATATACAAGATGATATACAGCGCTATATAAACAATACTTTTTTTTGTCAAATATGAAGCATCATACATAACAATCAAACATAAAAAAAATTGCACCATTGGTAATGAGTACATCAAACACAGCTTAAGCCACTCTATTATTGACTGAGAAATAAAATATTCCTGATATGATTTTTAAATGTTATGGGCTGATATTTGATATTTGTTATTTAAAGAAGCTATGTTATATGAAAAGGATCTTTTCAATAATTCTTTATTATGTGAAGGCATAGTTAAAATATGTTTTCTTCGTAAATTGATATTATGACTCAGTTCTGTAAACGATTTTATTATGTAAGTAAGGTAGAGTTTTATATTTTATTAGTTTAAAAAAGAAGCATAGGGAGTGTAAAAGTGTTCTATTATGCATGTTCAACCATTTTATCTCTTTTAGTTTGTGAGATATTCGCTCTCTACGTCGTATACCAAATATGAGCCGCAAACATGAATTTTGAAGTTTTTGAATCCTTTGAGTATCGGAGGAGTTTAAAAAAAAACCATATACCCTGCCACAAAAATTCTTTGGTGAAAGTACTAGACTTTCGCACAACATTCTCTTAGTTTCCTGAGTTGAATAGTGTATGTGGATATAACATTCTCAATGTCATATAACGAACTTTAAGTTTTGATGTTGCATGTTGCTTAAATAGCATTTTGCTATCAATAATTAAGTCCAAATTTTTGGCAGAATTCTTGAATTCTTTAGCATTATAGGATTGAAATTAAGGTCTACGTGAAGATTATCTAGTACATTGGTCACCAACCCGCCGATCGCGATCTACCGCGAACACATTTCTGGTAGCTCACAACATATCTTGTAAAGTAGAAGCGTTCATAAATTTTGAAAAAAAATTACAATATGAATGTTAGCAGCGGCAACACTGCGGTGAGCGCTATGGGAAACAACTGCCAGAATTCACCAGAGCGCCAGAATGGCGTGAATGTTTGAGAACACGTGAACGATCTGGATTGCTTTTAACGCGATAAATGCGCATGTCGGGGATACAAGGCGTTCAGTTTAAAACTAAAAGGCATTAGATATGTTAGTAAACAGTTAGTACATAGAGAGAGCAATACAAAAAATTATGGAAAGCAGTAGTAAGAAAGTAAAGAAATACAATTTTCATTCGTAATGGGAAAAACAATATTTTTTTATAGAAGTTGAAGGTAAAATCCAAATAACATCCGAATTTTGAAAAATATTTCCCATTACATGCTGCCAGCAGAATTGAAAAATTAAAGAACCGATTAATTGGACAACAGTCAATATTTTTAAAAGCAGCTGACAAAAATAAGTCTGTAACGGAAGCATCATACCGTGTGTCCCAAATAATTGCACAAAAAAGAAGAAACCGTATGAAGACGGGGAAATGATAAAACAGGCGTTTTTAGAAGATGCAAATTCCTTATTTTCCAACTTTAAAAATAAAGACGAGATAGTTTCAGCAATAAAATCGACGTAACTTTCTGCTAATACAGTGATGAGACGAGTGGAAGTGATGAGCAAGAATATTTGTTCAGAGTTAAAAACTGACTTAAATAACTGTGTTTATTTCTCTCTTGAAATGGATGAATCAACAAATATGGTTGACACCTCCCAGATAGGCGTGTTCGTCAGGATGGTTTTTAGTGATTTTATGATTAAATATCTTTTGAAGTATATTCCACTGAAAGGATATACCACTGGACAGGAATTGTTTTCTCATTTGAACATTCTGAGAAAATTCCAATTTTAAAATTGGTAGGCTTGATAACTGACGGGGTCCAGTTATGGTGGGTTGGGATAAGGCTCTGGTAGCATTTTGTCGTAAAGATGAATGCTTTCCACAATTTCTGTATTTAAAAATTGTAAACAAGATTAGATCTAACGACGTTTTAATGAAGCCCTATCTGCCATAGTTCAATATTTCAAACAACGCGGCGAACCGATTCAGGAACTGGAAAATTTGGCTTAGAGATTTTGGGTTTCTTGTGGACATTATAGACAATATTAATGAACTCAATTTGCAACTTCAGGGAAGAGATAAAGAAGTTGCGGTAATGTTTTCCGATATAAATGGATTCATAAAAAAACTTGAGTTTCGGAACAAACCCTAATCAACCGTGATGTGAAGCATTTTCCTGTTCTTTCAGAGAAGGTATCTCAAAATCCAATAGAACCCTATGACCGTAAATCTTATACAGAAATAGTTTCTAACTTGAAGGATAACTTCAAAAATCGGTTTAAGGATTTCAACATAATGACATTGGTGGCTCATTTTGTTGTTTCACACTTTATGGAAATTGATATCCAGCAGTTTGCAACTTGTGTTATGCAGAACTTTGGCGAAGACATCGCTGCAACTGAAATGGAAGTGATTGTTTTTGTTTAAAATTTTAATAATAGTGTTTATTTTTATTAAGTTGTATGTGACATGCCATTATGGCTATATGAAAATTTTGTTTATTTTTTAGGTATGCATTAGTATTAGTTAGTAAGTATTTATTAAATATATAAGAGCATGTATGTCAAATACAACTGTGCATTATTTCGTTTAGGCTGGCTTAAACGCTGTTTACAAGTAGGTAGCTCATGGTTTATTTCTAAATTATCGATGTAGCTCAACACCTTGAAAAGGTTGGCGACCACTGATCTAGTATATTGTTTCTAATATTCTCACTGCAAAATACCAAGGCAACGGATTTACTTGGATTAATTTTTAACATGTGTTTGGTAGCAATCTGAAATAAATTGGTTAAGTCTGAAAATTGGCTTCTAAAATTTGAGTGTGTTCATTTGATAAGTAGTTTTTTCATAAAGATTTTTTTAAATATTTTGTGTATATTTAATAAGTAATAATAATAATAACAAATAAATTAAAAATTAAACAAAAATGAAATAAATTACCATGTTTAGTATAATATGTGCGTTGCGTAGTAAAATTCTCTACGAGGGAATCTGGGTAAAGGCGAATTTACCGATTTTTTCTTATTTCTGGGTTGCAACTCAGTGCTTCTAAAGATTTGATCTGGCTAAAACCGTATAAAATGATTGGGAACTACAAGCATATTTCTTTTTACCCTCTGCCACTCCCACAAGAATTTGTAACTCTAAACTCGGATGATATTATTGGTTTGTGTTTTTTTACAAGAATATCTATCTGTTGAATTAAAAAAGTTGATACTCGGATTAGACAAGCGATATCAATAAAACTATAGGTTAAAACAAAAACTTTTGTGTTTGGAACATTTTTCTATTTCATATAATGGTTGAGGTAAGGGGATAGAGCATTTTTTACAGTGATGATTTCAGTAAATTTTACATCTAAGTTTAGTACGGTTTTACCACAGCCCAGACTTAGGCTTTGGTTTTACTATATGCCGTGTTGAGTTATAATACTCAGCCACATCCGATCGAACGATTATTTCTTATCTATACATATTTTCATTTTCCACAGATTCTTAACTGTTTTCACAAGAATAATGAATTTTATATGATTGCGGAGCAATTGCACGTTTCATTGATGTCAGAAGTTGGTTGCTTCAGATTCTTGTAAACTTTTCTAAATTCTATGAATTTCTGATATTCTGTTTCCACGCCAAACAATAATTTTTCTATGATATATTTTCTTACGTTGCATAAATATTATGTAAGACACAGCTGTTTTATTGCAGTGCAAACACTTTATATTTACCATTTTATCTTTACTAATTGACCGGGCTTTTGACCTGTCGGCCATTGTGATTACCGGCTAAAGATAAATAGTTTCTCGAAATAATTACGATGTACTAGCTTCAACTTAAGGTATGTAAATAAATGCACTTGCCAATTTATTCCAGTATTCATAGTAAATAATTTTTATTTATTTCTGAACTGTTTTGCAATTAAAGGTATTTTTTTATGTATCTCGGAAACGATATGACGTCAATAAAATATAACCTTTTTCTCTAAAAATGTTCCAGCTAAAATTCATGACTGGACGAAAGTTCATTGGTACATTAGACACCATTACCTCTTAGCAGTTTTGTTCCAGTCGGTACAATTGTACTGAAATCAGTTATTAAGTCTAAGTAATAATGTGGACGAGTTTTGGAGAGCGGTTATTGAAATGAAAAACACTTTAAACCAGCCAAAGTTTCCCAATTTTTCAAAAGTTCTTCAGGTAATACTAACAATATCCCATTCATCTGCAAAAGTAGGACGAGGTTTTTCTCAGCTGTCATTAAATAAAACTAAGTTTTAGAATCGTTTGCATATTAAAACTTGTGCGGCAATCTTAATTGTAAAAGATCCAAAACACAATGTTTTGTAAGATTAGTTTAGTTTTTTTATTTTAAAACATAAGGGGTTACTGCAATTGCCATATTCTAAATTACACAAGAGCCAAACATAATTTGCGTTTTGTGAAAATAGAGCGAGTTAGAGTTTGAGGCATATTTAATACAAATTCAAGTTCTATCACATTTTAATTATTATATTGTTACGCAGGAACTCATTATGTTTTAAAAAGGGTTAAGTATCTTAAGCTGATATCTTCTTTGTTTTTATATAAGATTTTATGAAATTATTTTATTAGCATTGAATAAAACTATACCATATAAATTTATCCTAAAAAGCAACACGTTTATTCAGTTTATTGTATTTAAGTTCAGAGTTATTATATATATTATGTCAATAGGTATAAGAACATACCTGTGTATAGCTTAGTCCTATTTGCCTTCAAGAGTACAAAACTTCAGATTGCCCGGGGTCGAATATTTTATAAACAAAATGGCAACACTACTCTCCAAGAAAGTATTTTTTTTTATAAACCTGCAGTCTATAAACCAAACAACCTTTTATGTATGTTTCCAGTATGATAATCTGTCGTTTTTGTTGAATTATAACATCCGATGTCTGCGGTCCAATCAAGGCCTGGATGCGTGGGGTTAGACAAAATATAAACATAATTGTTCAGAAAAAATAATTTGGTTCTGAAGATTTTAACACGTGACGCTATTGGTATTTTTACACAAGTTTTATTCTTAAAATCTGAACAATGTTGTAGTTTAGTAATGTACAGCGAATATTAGCCTTTTCAGCATTGCTTTTTGGATAAAATATGTACAATTTTGGTTAAAAAACGCTACACAAATGAAGGCATCTATTTTGAATACTACTGTAGGTATTTTCTGCACAATTGTATAACATTAATGCACAATTTTTTCTGAATACATTATTGAGAATTAATGAATAGCGATTTTTTATCGTTTATATAGAAGAAATAACAGCGGACTCAAAACTGAGCCTTGAGGAACACCAAAATTGATACTCCGTTGCTCCGAAAGTTCGTTGTCAAATTACACTCTATAATGTAAGATTTAATTTTAATAATATCAAATACCTACGTTTATTTGATTCAGATGAATTTGTCATTTTATTTTTTCGTGGTACATGATCCCTCGGGTATAATGGCTTATGTTTTTTTAAACACCTTGTAAACATGCAAACTTTTATGCTAAATTCCAATGTTTATTCGTTTAGTGTAAATCAGATATCTGAAAATTCGGGGCTTCCTCAATATGTGCTAATTAATACTTTCAGCAATTCATATATTCATGAATGCAATTAGTACATTCACTTTGCATTATTGCTCTTGCAACTTGAATGTGATGCAAATTCAATATTTGTTGCCACAGATTTTTGTTCTTTAGTTCTTGCAAATCCACGAGTAATACGTTGCAAGGTTAATTTATTTACCTACGCCATTCATTTAGGATGAAAAAAATACACGTGTGCTAGTAGAGGAAAAAAGGAGAGGTGTCAACAACACCTGTCTAATAAGCCACCCTCTCCTCTGTACAGAATATATTCAAAATCAAACTTATACACGGTGAGCTTGAAAATTTCTTATTTTAAACGAAAAGCCGCCTTGAAAATTCTGGCGGTATATGTTTCCTGGTAGACTGTAGATCATTTTCCCGCTTAGAGTAAAATCTGAAAGGGGGGTCGTTTTTTCTTAAGTCAAATTAAGCCTTATAATTTGTTTTTATAATTTTTTTTAAAAAGAATGTATATTACCAATTTTTACAGCATGTAATATACAAAAATATTGACAACGCAATTAAAAAATAACTAATTTAATATGTAGTACACATGCAAAAATATCAACTATAACATTATTGATCAGAACTAGCCCTTGCTTGATGGAAATCCATTTTAACCAAGTAAACGAAAACACTTGTTTTATTTTACCGAATATGAAACACGTGACAGTTGTTTCACCAACACTGTGGCTTCATCAGATGTTAGATCGAAAAAATCGGTAAATCTCTTTTACCCGGACTTTCCTCGTTATGATGTTTTTCAATTTATTAGGAATAGTGAAGTGTGACCCAATTTAGTTCAGTACATAGTCACAGTATACAGTATTGGCCAAGTAGATGAACAAGGATTAAAAATATATATTTTTGTTCTTATAAAGAAGGTGTTCACCTAGTAAATTGAGGCATGCATTTTGAATACTTGGCATATGTAGTGCAATAAAAGTTTTAGCAATATTTACTTTATTTGCTCTTTACTATAACTATATAACCAAAAATATATTTTGGCTTGGTCAAAAGTACATGAACAAAAATTACTTTTATGTACAAAAATTAGAAACAATTATAAAAATCCAAACAAATGAACAGTAGTATTCTTCACAAATAGTTTTTAGTACTCAGTATGGTATCCTTTGTTTTTAGTAACTTCCCAGCATCTGTTGGGCGTCGATTCCAAAAGCCGCTCAATAATTGATAAATCCATGCATGGGCAAAATGCTTCTTGCAAGGCTGCGAATAACTCGTCTCGATTGGAGTAGTTTTTTACACGAACTTTACTGTCTACTATCTCACAGAGGTTTTCAATTGGGTTTAGGTCCGGAGACTAGGAAGGCCATTTCATAACAGGGACCATTTCATCTTCCAAAAATCTTCGGATTATCTGGGAAGCATGTTTGGGATCGTTGTAGTATTGAAAAATGAACAAGACAGGCATTTTTCCTTCAGTATAAGGCAACATGTAATTTTCTAAAATGCTGTTGTAAACAAATCGGTCTATTATGCCCTCAACACTATACGATGAACCCATTCCAACGTACCCTGAAAAACAACCCCAGACCATTACGGAGCCTCCACCATGTTTTACTGTTGGTTTTTTGTACATCGGTTGCAAACGGGTATTTGGCGGTCGGCTTACGTGGTGAATACCATCTGAAGAAAACAAATTAAACTTCGATTCATCACTGAAGCACACACGTTTTCACTGCGCAACTGTCCAGTTTTGATGTTCTTTTGCAAATTTTAAACGGTCTTTTATATTTCTTTTTGATAAGAGCGGTTTTTTGGCCGGTCGTCTCCGGTAGATTTGCCTAACTAACTTACGCCTTCTTGTCCTAGAACTCTCGGATTGCAAACCAAGTTCTTCAATTTGGGCCTTTATTTTATTTGAGATTCGATTTTGTACAGACTTTTTAAATTACCGTTATGCCAAGCTCTTTTAACTAAACAATTAAATATAAGAGAAATTACCTTAAACAATGATTTCCCAATGAAAACATTCAACTAACTTTTTTATGAATTTATGAATAATTACAAACTATCTTATAATTTAATACATAATAATCTATTAAATACAAACAAATTGAGAGTTTTAACGTATTTTGGAAATTGTAATTGTTCTGGCAAGTTGACTCACTTTACTGGGACGACCTGACATTTTCTTAGATGACACCTCTCCCCTTTTTTGGAATCTCTTAATTACTATACACACAGTCACAGCCCGCATTTTAAATCTTCCGATAAATGAATTCCACGGGACATTTTAGAATTGAAAACTACACTTCACGAACTTTATTCAATTTATCAGAGTCACTCACATCTTTACTGGCTTGATTTAAAACCTGAATGCTTAAAACTAGTTGTTCATCTACTTTTGACCAGGTCCGAATCAGTTGTTTGTGGCATTTTATCTTTTATCTTCGTTTACATATTTGCAAGAGAAATTGGGTAGAATTTTTACATACGAAAACCATTTTAAATTTTCAAAGCCTTTGCAATAAAAAAAATTTCAATAACTCAGATTTGATTCTCGTTCATCTATTTAGTGCCAATACTGTACATGTGTTACATATACCTACTGTCTTTTCAAATATTTTTATTGGGCGCCATTTTGTTCCATCATATTGAATTCCTACCAATATTTTGTCAGTTTCCTTCTCCCTATGCCACGCTTGACTTTTGGGCATAATTTAAAATAAATTCAATAAGTCGTTTTTACATTGACACATACCGCCATTTTGTTACGTCATGTTGTATTCGTATCAGTTTATCTCATTTTCACATTTACATTTTCTGCAAAAGTCAAGTGAACAAGATTTTTTTACGTTGATTTTTATTTGGCCACCATTTTGTTTCACCATCTTAAATTCGTATCACAACTTTACCAGTTTATCTCTATGTCACATTTAATTCTTGCACAAAAATTGAAATTAATTTAATAAGTAGTATTTTTAGGCTGATTTTTGCTCTCTTGGATTCATATCAAAATGTTACCAGTTCATTCCCATTTAACACTTGATTTTTGTGCAAAATTCGAGGTAAATTGGATAATTAGTTTTTTAGTAATAGTCTTTTTAATATTATTCCGCTATATGGGATTTTTACCAAAATATTGTCGGGTCATCTCCATATGACCCTTAAATTTTGTCTAAAATTTGAAGTCTTGTAAGTAGTTTTTAAGCTATGCCGCGACAGAAAGACCGACAGACGGAGTCTTATTCTTAAGTCAAAATTAGGGTTACAATTATCATGTTATCAACTTTCTTCTTGGCTAAATACTATTCTGAGAAAGGTCAAGTTTGAATATTCCACCAAAAATTCTGTAGATTTCGTCAACTACTTAAAAAACATATCCTTACCAGCAAATGCTAAACTTGTCTTTTTAGATGTTAAAAATCTTTTCCCTAGCATTTTTACAATTGAATACATTGATTTAACCGAAAAATTATTAAGAAACAAAAACTTATACCGGCTGTCTTAATACTGCTAAAAACTGTGCTAGAACAAAACGTTTTTGAAATTTAATAATACATATTTTCGACAATGTTCGGGCTTGGCAATGTTCTTGCCTTTCACTATTCTTGAGTGAAGTTTGTATAAACTTAAAAAAGAAAATAACGTATAACTCGTTTTCAGAACATCTGGTAAGCTATAAAAGGTATGTGGATGATATTTGTATTTTTTGGGAAGGTAGTGAACAAGAATTGTTAATTTTTAGAATTTATCAAGTCTTTGCACGAAAAAATATCCTTCACTATGTAGAATGAAACTGATGGCAAACTTACTTTCTAGACCTCCTTTTAATTAGAAATAATAATAAAATTAGTTTTGAGGTATATAGAAAATCCCCCTGTACTGATAATGCCATTCAGTTTATATTTAACTCACCATTTTCTCACAAATTTGCAGCTTTAAATTCGTTTTTGTACAGACTTTTTAAATTACTGTTATCCCAAGCTCACTTTACTAAAGAATTAAATATAATAAGGGAACTTGCCTTAAACAATGGTTTCCCAATGAAAACATTCAACAAACTTTTTTTTGAATTTATGAATAAATACAAACTATCTTATAATTTAATGCATAATAATCTAATAAATACAAACAAATTCAAAGGGTTAACATATTTTGGAAATATATCTAGCTAAATTTTTTAAGTCATTTAATATCTCCATAGCATTTAAAACAAACAATACTTTAAAACAACACATCAATGACAAAAAGGGTAGTCTTGAGAAATCTGGAGTTTATTCCCTTATTTCAAATTTTGTGCAAGCATTAAGTGTGATACAGATATATATTGGTAAAATTGTGGTATGAATTCAGTATAGCAGAACAAAATGGCGCCAAATTTTTGTTTTTTAAATCTGCGTAAAAAAATCTTTAATTCAATTGACTCGAATTTTTGCACAAAAATTAAATTTAATATAGAGATAACTGACAGTCTTCAAAAAATCAGTTTAAAAGCTACTTATTCAATTTATTTTAAATTATGCCCAAAAATCAAATGTGGCATTAGTAGAAACTATTTGGTACGCACCAAATATGGTGCAACAAAATGGCACCCAAAAAATAGACTGAGTTCCAAAAAAAGGGACGCACTTGATTTTTGACGCAAGTTCAATGTCTTATATCTTTTAAACCAGGGGATCGATTTTGAAAAATTTTTTTTTCGTACGTAGGTAATACCTTTGTCTTTCAGCAAAAATGAAACAAATGAAAAATGTCTCAAAGATTGTTAGATAATAATGTAAAACTAGAACTATGCTTTTTTGCTATTTTTTGACTTGCCCTATGTATTAGTTGAGGATTCGTATAAAAACTGTTTACACCCTATATGAAATACCCTTTATTTATAAGCATTTGGTTTTTTATTCACCGATTTATTTCTAAAATTGACCGAATTACAGCTCTTTTGCTGAAACCTTACCAAACTGCATAGTTGCAAAAACTTAGACAATGTTTTTTTTTTAACTTAAAATAACAATAACTGGACAAGAATTTGAAAAATGTGCTTAGTACCGAATACTGACTTCTCTATACCAACTCTGAGAGCTTCTATCTTGTAGCATACTCGAAATTAAGTTTCCTATTCTTTCCACTAGTATACCGTCCCATTCTTTGATGCTGTATCTGCCAGTTCTGCTAGGATCCCCAGAGACAGTTCGCGAGAAAGCACCCTTTTTAATTTAGTCCACAAATGTTTTGCATTTATATCGGGGCTTCTTGCAGGCCCTATAATGTGGCGATACCCGCAGTTTCGCACTATTGCTAGGGTATACTACTGGGCATTATCCTACATCAGAATATGCAGAACGATATTCAGGTATAACAATTATTTTAGACTTCTGTAGGTCTCCTAATCTTTAAATTCATTTCTGCTAGGCGTACACAAACCGTCTGCTCACTAACCATAGCATCTCGAACTTGGCGAAGATCTGCTTGAACTTTTACAGGTGTATTTGATCAATTCCGTAAAATCCGCAAAAAAGACTTGCACATTCGTAATCAGCGACAAAAATTGAACTTAAAACCCTTTAAATTTTTTTTTAAATGGAACTGGAACCAAATTACTTCCTTTTTCAATCATTTTGTTCTGATTGCATGAGTGTTTAGACCCTTTTATGTCCTGAATTATTACTCGACCATTTTTTGTCTTCTGTGTAAAATAACAAATTTATTTATATTGTATTGTTGTGAAAATCTAATTTAAATCAAGCTTAGGTACCTTTTTGTTGTCAGGGTTTTTCAACTTCCTCATTTGAAATCAATTCCCCATAGCTTTGTTCTCTGTTTTAGTTGCAAGTTGATTTTTCGGGATACTTCAACTATTATTCTAATTATCTAAGTTTTGGAAGCTGTAAGATAGATGTTTGTTTACTACTATTCGTTTTGCCTAGTTCACAGTATAATTTAGGGTTATGGGACGTGTCACTTCCTATGCGCTGTCCCTCGCTGCATCCGATATGCCCTCATCCAGTAGGCGCATGCTGAGATCCCAACTATTGACAAGTTTATTCTCAGGTGGTTGCCGTTTGAATTATAAACCAATCAGTGATCGTTTTTCTTGCCCTGCAATCCCTATTTTAATTCATTCCGAGGTCCTCTTGACAACACTGATTTCACCTGGGGCAATCTAACCAATGATAGTTTGGTATCCGAGATGAGAAAATTCTAGAAGGTACAACGGAGCTGGTTCCAGGAAGGAACTACTTTTTCACTTCACTTTTCTGGTCTCGTGTAACATTGAAAGGTCTTCAGCGCGAACTGGGGAAAATAAAATCCAATTTTTTCTTGGAAATCCGTTAGTGGGATTTCTCCTCAGCTCCGTACTAACTTACTTGCGGTTTTGTATTAGTGAATTTTATAATATTTTGTAACCTCCAAGTAATCTCTCTGAGAGAGGATTTTTGGTGCTGAAGTTGGACCAGGCCGCCATTTTTCTGCCACGTTGTGAAGAAGTCTTCATTTCATGTGTTACTAAATGACTACATGCGGAACTAAACTGGGTTATACTTCACTGGTTCTAATAAAAGGAAATTTTCATACCGAGGGAAGTTCGGGTAAAAGAAATTTACCGATTCGATAGAGAGCAATAAACTATCGATATGTAGCAATAACTATCGATTCGTAAAATTTGTCGATAGTTGAGATATCACTCTCTGAAACCCCTTGTAAGTTTGTATATATATATATATATATATATATATATATATATATATATATATATATATATATATATATGGGTTATAAGACGTAATAAATGAGACAATATGATGTCATTATTATAACGATTCTCAGTGATCATCAATTTTTGCGCCAGCAAAAACTGCTGTCATTTTTAGGGTTAGTAGTTTAAATTAAGATCTGTATCTGGAAGTTTCTCGAAATTTGTTCTACAAGTAAATTGAATCCACATGCGAATAACTTTCACATCAAAAACATCTATATTTATTTAAACGATTTCTAATACTTCCAATAAATACATGTTTGAAACATAAAATAGTCGTGCTGTGAATGTTATGAGAAAGTTACTGAAATATATTTAGCAAATTGACAAAATTTCCATGCACATTCTCGAGTCAAATATACGATTCCTGCCAACCAACTTTCCTTTGAAAAGTTTAACTGAAGTATGAACGTATTCTCGGAGTGTTCCTTAAAAGCCCAATCATCCTTCTAATTAAAATTTAATCGACTTTGGAAATTCTGGAAGCAACTACATAATTTGTAGAGGGATTAAACACTCATTAAGACTATATTTAATTAAAAATTAATATTCGGGCAAAAAGTTAAGGGATGCGCGAATGAAATTTACCAACCGACCTTTAAGTTTAGCTCTGGCCGACGAAATTTACTTTTTTTACTGGAAAATCACAGATGTTAGCTAAACTTAATACAGTTTAATAAACAATTAACATTTTCGTCACACTAAGTTAATATATGTGTAGGGTGTGTGTATTAAAAAAAAAACCTGATACAAAAATTTAATAACAACTTTCTAACAAAAATATAAATTATTAGGAGTTAGATAGAGAGGATCCTAATGTACGGGGTGTTGGGATAAATATGCCACTGATTTTTTGTATACCCTGTCGATAGATCAAAATATGTAAAGCTTGCAGCGTATAGTTTAGTTCATTGTGAAATAAAGGTGTTAAATTTTTATTATAACTAGTACCCAACTTTCAGGTATACTAACATGGCATTATTTCTAAAAAAATACCTCTACGCGCCCCGTTTATATCCTAATAATTTTAAATTTTAGCTGTATTCGATTATAGCATCTAGAGTGAGCGTATGTGGTATAGTAATACAAACCAGGTGCTTGCGTATACGAGTGGGTGTGGCGTGCCGATCAGTGGCGTAGCGGCTTGCTAAATTAAATAATATAAAAATGCAATACCAAATAATTTATTAAACATTTATTTACAAGACTTTGTATACTACATCTCAATAAAAAGATCCCTGAAGATGCCTCGTGCAATCGAAGGCGAAACATCGGATAGTAATTCCAATTTGACACGGTCTAATTCTAAGAACCATGAATTCTTAATTGACCAAAGCCGTGAAAGCTTCAGTTCCACAATTCTTCATATCAAGTCAATGTTTTGTTCATAGTGTTGAGCTTTATTTAGGCTTAGTTGATTTCTAAAAGGTATTGTTTTCCTTAAAAAAAAACACAGAAAAATATATACAAAGACGCAAACATTATCATACATACTGGAAATATCAAAATAATAAAAATAAAATAATTATTATTAATATGACAATTTTATAGTTTTTAATATGACAATTTTATAATTTTTAATATGACAATTAATAATATGATAATTTTATAGTTTTTAAACCTTTTAATGTTTTCAGTATTTATGATAATGTTTGCGCCTTTGTATATATTTTTCTGTGGTTTTTTTAATGAAAAAAAAAATACTTTTTAGAAATCAAGCAGACCTAAATAAAGTCTTCAAAAAGCTCAACCCTATAAGCGAATCGTTGACTTGATATGAAAAATTGTGTTTTTTTGTTAACCAAGACCCAGGAAGGAAAAAAAGGTTTTCAGCATATATATATATATATATATATATATACATATATTAATTTTCAACTTTCTTCTTAAACCATATTCCATATTTAATGAATTTATTTTCTTTCTTGGGTATAGGTTTGGTGAAATTAATGGTAAATTTTTTTTTTTCCTCCACTAGCTCGACGTTTCGCTTCTTGTTTGGAAGCTTTTTCAAGAGCTTTTTATTTTATTTCATCTAAAAATTTTATGAACAGATAAAACTAGAACATTTTTTAAATTACAGTGCGTTAAAATGTTTACAATGTACACAACAAACAACATCTATAAACCTTGCTACATAATAATTTATACATTCAAAACTCATAATAAAATAAGACATTTATAGGTAAAAGTTCTTTAAGTTAAAATAAATATATGTACTATACCTTGGAAATAGCAACAGTTCAGGTGAGCATTTTTAATGTTTCTAACCGATGGACAATAAAATCATAAATTCCAATTTATAAAAACCTATTTTCTTGCCATGTTTTTATTCTTTCAATTATTAAAAACGTATATATTTTATTTTATATAGTGGATGGTTGAAAACATTTAGAACTCCGATGTTTACAAGTGTTGTTCAAATTGTAAATTATAATGTTGGAAAGTTGTTATTAAAAATTTTTTTTTTTTTTTTTTTATATTATTTAGTGTATATCAGTTAATTTTATATATTTATTTAATTAAGTTATGATAAATTTGACTCAGATTCTGAATGTCCTTCTTATCATTTACTACATTAGGTTCTTTCTTTATTTGATACATTTCCTTGAAAGCTAATTTATGATAATTTCGATCTTGACATAAAATTTTTGTTTCAGCAAAGTTAAATTCATGATTTTCGCTTTTTTCGTGTTTATGTAAGGCAGTAGATGCGTTCTTTGTATATTTATGGCCGTTTAAACGATTTTCTAACAACGCAGTATTTAGAAAATCGTTTAAACGGCCATAAATATACAAAGAACGCATCTACTGCCTTACATAAACACGAAAAAAGCGAAAATCATGAATTTAACTTTGCTGAAACAAAAATTTTATGTCAAGATCGAAATTATCATAAATTAGCTTTCAAGGAAATGTATCAAATAAAGAAAGAACCTAATGTAGTAAATGATAAGAAGGACATTCAGAATCTGAGTCAAATTTATCATAACTTAATTAAATAAATATATAAAATTAACTCATATACACTAAATAATAAAAAAAAAAAAAAAAAAACAAAATTTTTAATAACAACTTTCCAACATTATAATTTACAATTTGAACAACACTTGTAAACATCGGAGTTCTAAATGTTTTCAACCATCCACTATATAAAATAAAATATATACGTTTTTAATAATTGAAAGAATAAAAACATGGCAAGAAAATAGGTTTTTATAAATTGGAATTTATGATTTTATTGTCCATCGGTTAGAAACATTAAAAATGCTCACCTGAACTGTTGCTATTTCCAAGGTATAGTACATATATTTATTTTAACTTAAAGAACTTTTACCTATAAATGTCTTATTTTATTATGAGTTTTGAATGTATAAATTATTATGTAGCAAGGTTTATAGATGTTGTTTGTTGTGTACATTGTAAACATTTTAACGCACTGTAATTTAAAAAATGTTCTAGTTTTATCTGTTCATAAAATTTTTAGATGAAATAAAATAAAAAGCTCTTGAAAAAGCTTCCAAACAAGAAGCGAAACGTCGAGCTAGTGGAGGAAAAAAAAAAAAAAAATTTACCATTAATTTCACCAAACCTATACCCAAGAAAGAAAATAAATTCATTAAATATATACATATATACATACATACATACATACATACACACACATTTCTTTCTTGGTTATAGTATTTATTTGCAACATAAAACACAATGGAGTTAAATTGATTTTTCGTCTATCATAGAAGGTTTTTTCAAAAATTGGTCAATCCTAGGTAGAATTTTATACTATTTACAAAAAAATATTTCATTTGTTTACTAATATTTGATTGGTAGGTAGCAAGTTAGGTTTGCCAGGCAACTCAGGTGTCACAGATGCTACCTACCAATCAAATATTAATAAACCGCATGCATTTTTCAAATTAGGTAACCTTATTTTATTAATCTTGTTATAATGTTTTGTAAAAAGTATAAGATTTTAAATTAGTTTTAAAAAATTGTTTATTGAACGGCAATAAACTACCCACGGCAGTTTCTTGTGATAATTTTATTATTCACACCTGACTGAGTGGAAGTGTTTTACTATTTTATTTAAATACATTTAACTGTAATTTAGTTTCAACAGTAGGAATAGAAAATTGATAAATGGTTTATTTATTATTATTGAAACAAGGAAACTAGAGAAGCTTCCCATATAACTTAGACTTGAAATAATTCAGACCTAAAAAATACCTTAACTGTTACAGATCTAACCTAAGCTTATTAAAAAATATATTTTAAGGTGCCAGAAAATAAATCCGGATGTTTCCAAAAGTGTACATCTAAGCCACTGTTGGTGTCTAGATCTGACTAGCTTTTTTCAGATGACCCGATGGTAACGGTAAAACATTGATGATCTAGTGTAGTGTCAATGATGTGTTCTTGTTCTATTTGTGATATCTCATATTCTTTGACGTGTCGGCATGTCTCATATTCTTTGACGTGTCGGCATATATTCGTTCATTCGGTGAGTAGCAATTAGTATTATGGGCAGTCACCCAGTTTTGGGCCAATATTTTCTCTATAGGGTTCAGTTCTGGATGATACGATGGCAATCTTAGAACTTTGTGACCAGTATTGTCTATTAACTGGTATAATACATAAGTGGGCGGAAATCGATGTTTATTGTTTTTAATTATTGCGTTCTGTCTTTGCCAATTTCTCTTCGAAAACAATATTTGTATCCTGTAACCACTAATTCATTACTTGTTTAAGGCTTGAAGAAGTAAGATTTTGTATATCGTTACATTCTGGTAGGATGTGTTGTCGAGTACTAAAACAGACCTCTCTGGCTTATTCGGTAGCAGCTGAGATTCAACCCATTTCATAAAATTAGCATGGTTCATACCGTCATGATGATCACTACTCTTTGAGCCTAAAATAAGAATATATTAGGTTAATTATTTTTTATTGTGGATTATTGAAGTAAAATAAAGGAAGAGTAAACAATCTTATTGCCTTGTACTTTGGCAGATTATAGCTTGCTTGGTACCTGACCTGACCCATTATTAACCATGCGGGTCATATTGATGGCAACTCTCGAAATCCACTACAATGGGTAAATCCAATAAAGAATGTATGACTGACGTGTGTATTACAAGTTGGTGAGCGAAATTGGTGACTTTTCAGACAAACAAAAATATTTTAAGTTTTACTTTACCTGATTTAGCGATGAATAACCCATTTGGTACAAACCCAATTTCTCCATCAGTATGAACGATTACAAGTCTTCTGCCTTTAGAGATGGGTTTTTTAATTATTTGTTACTCTGATCCGACCAACGATGAGATTATTTGAAGTCAATCTGATAAGTAGGGGAGACCGGGGTTGGTTGTTACAATTTAAACTTAAGTATTTTTTATAGCATTTTATTAACCCTTTAAAAGAAACTAATAATGATTATACATAGCATTGACTTACATCTGACTAACAAAGTAAATAAAGTCTTTTCATATTGAACATAGAATAATTTAAAACCTGTTTTTATAAAGTAATGCAAATTTTCACAACTTACCCCACTACGGGGTTTGATGTTACATCCTTGGGGTTAATTGTTACACATTTAAACATCGTGGTCAGAGTCACAGTTAGAACATACAAAGAACAAAACTGGAAAACACACACCTACAATGAGCACATCCGGGGCATTTGGTACATTTAATCCATTTTTCACCTGGCCTCGATTTGGAATATGTTTCAGTGCAAATTAAACAAAAGACATCATCTTCATCAGATGATCCATCTTTTAGCTTAACGGATTTTCTGGACTTAATTATTTGTTTTCCTTTTGCCGTAATATTTCTTTTGACACCAGAACACTTTACTACCTGTTTCTGTTTTTTGGAATTTCGATTGGCTTCTTCTAACTCAAGTTCTTTTTTATTAGGAGTGTCCGTTCGGATAGTGGTTTTGCGACTTTTACGACCTTTAATATTTCTTTTACGTGGTTCCGATTTTGGAAATTTATCATGAGATGAATCAGGCTTTGGCGAGGCAAAATTAGATTGTCCTTTATTATTTTCAACTAAATTAGATGTCGGCAAGGAGCACGGGTTATAATAAAGTGAATCACGTGAACAACCAGGGTTTGGTGAACTAGAAGCAATGGAAGTTTTAATATTCAGAGGCTCAGGAGATTTACGTGGTGTTTTTGGGTTAGGATCTATTATTTCTTATACATTTTTGGAATTCACATTAACAGATTCTTCGTGCTCAATTGAATGGTTAGTAGCTTGTTCGTTATCCGGATTAGGACGGTCTGTTACGGCACTTGTAAGAAACTCATCGTCATTAAAGATGTACGTATTCAAAAGATATATTCCTGCAACTCGAAATCCAGACTGAATCGTTTTTGGAGTAGCAGCCAGCGGTAAAGCATCTCGTACAATTCCGGGAATGTCATAGATTGACATAGTCTTGCCTGGATTATTTCTTAACCATGAATCATACAGACTATTCGCATACTTTTTTAGTGGACTGAAAACTGATCTGGCAACAGGCTGGAGCTTATGGAAACAGTGTGAGGGCAGAGATAAAACTACAACACCGTTATTTATCCACAGATCTATGTCTTTAATAGAAAGATGGGAGTCGTGGTTATCTAAAATTAGTAACATGGGTCTCTGTTTTATGCACCTTGTATGTTTTATAAAATGTGAAATTGTACAAAGTCCTCCTGTACCATCCAACCCGATTTATTTGTACTTCCAATACACCCGGGTGGACCGTTCACAACAAAATTGCTTTTATAATTTTTCCTAGTGAATACAAATATTGGTGGTACCGTGTTTCCGCTAGCACTTACAGCTCGAGCTAAAGTGACCAAAGTTCTTCTTTCGGCTGAAGTCACAGAACCGACTTGCTTTACTCCCTTCTTGGCTATTAACGGCTAACTTAAAAGCCAATCTTCGAACCTCTTTAGTTGAAAGGCCAAAATACATTTTCGAACATCCCACTAAATAAATTGCCAGTTCAGCTTCCATGGGTTCTGGTAGAATTTTTCGATTCCTTATATAACCAATCGTAGGATCTGGTCCATTAGGCCCTGGAAAAGAAGAATGATTTGGAATGATAAGTACATTTCAGATTTGGTTTTTTTATGACGGGTTTCTAAGACAAACATTTTTAGGCAAATTAAGAAACAGAAAATGTTTATTTTCCAAAATCAGTAAAGGGAAAAACCTATTTTATATTCCAAACTCTTGACACACCCTGTATAGAAAGACAAAAAACACTTACACTTAGTTTTTAGTTTTATGCAAAATCTTTGTAATGTCATAAAATTTATGGAATATTGATCTGTACCTGTCCTAAGAGATCTTCCATTTGCCAACACTTCATTTGCCGCAGCGCGAAAGGTCTTTTTTGAAGAATTTCCCCTGTCTGTTTTCCTTTTGTAAGTTCTCATTTTATTGCTTATTGAAGAAAATCTGGCGTTAATTATTTGCAAAAGGTTAAGAAAATTTGTATTTTATACATAAAACACAATTGGCGGTTACAGTGTAACAACTTGCCCCGCCGACACTGTAACAGCCTACCCCAACCACATGTTTTCAACAAAATGGCTCACACTAGTCGAACCCTAAATTTATTCGAATTGAATTAGGAACACAAATGTTACTTACATGTAGGTATATCTTCTGACAATATTAGAAATATGTCACACTTTTACCGCTTGATAAAATAAATTGTAAACACCAAAATATTTACTTAAACAGCTATAAAACACTGAAATTCAAGTTACCGAGTATATACGTTTCCGATCAAAGCACAACAACTTATCGTCTCGCATGGTACGCTTGAGCGGTGGGTACCGTGGCAGCGCTGTATTGTCTTTGGCGCGCATTTTACACTACATGTAACAACCAACCCCGGTCTCTCCTAGTTTTTAAGCTATGTCGGGAATTGACAGACACAAACGAACCGACGAAATTGATAAAACAAATTTTTTGGCATCTAGGGACGCTTAAAGAGTGATTTTTTTCACGATTACAAAAATTTTATTTGGCCGCCATTTTGTCCCACCATCTTGAATTAGTACCACAGTTAGTTATGGCACACAATTTAAAATCAGCCCATTAAGTAGTTTGTTCAGGCTGAATTTTTAAATATGTTATTAAGCCTCCATTTTGTTCCTCAATATTTGATTTGTACCAAAATTTTATTGATCTGATTCCTACATACTACTTGATTTTTATGCAAAATTTGAGATACATCGGATAAACATTTTTTTTGCAGTAAAAGCATTTTTTTGCAATAATTAACATTTCATTAAGTCGCCATTTTGTTTTGCCATATTGGATTTTTACCAAAATGTTATCAGCTCATCTCTATATGACCCTTAGTATTTGACCAAAATTTGAAGTCAATCGGGTAAGCAGTTTTTTAGCTATGCCGCCAACAGACAGACAGGCAAACAGACACACCGATCGACGGAATGGAGAAAACATGTTTTTCGGCATCTAAGGTCCCTAAAACGTAAAGATCTGAAACAATTTCGGAGAGTAATTTTTTCCCCGATTATAATACTTCCCTCTTACGCAGGAAGTAAAAACCAAAAACAAAATTAAACTTTGTCATCTTGTATCTTGAAAAATATGCGTTTTTGAACATACGTATATATAAACTTCTATAGTGAAAATTAGCCATTTAATCGCATCCTGAATTTTTAGCAGGTAATTATGAAAGACTATATTTGCTGTATCTGATTCTTTTTAGGCGGATGTTAGTAAATGCAGTGTCCCAAAGCACGTGTTTTTTTTCGCGAGTGCTATTATATATTAAAATCATGGTTCTTGAGTTTGGATCGTACCAAATTTGAATTACTTTCCGACGTTTTGCCTGCGGTCGTACGAGGCATCTTCAGGGATCTACACTGCACGAGTATTTGTTAGCTAGTCGGTATAGCTTCCAGAGTCTAAGCAGTCGACAACCGTTTTGTTTTAATAATAATTATTATTTTTAGTACAAATTATGTGATAGCTACCAATATTTAAATCGTTCGTCATAGTTGCTTGAAATGTTTAAAATGTAGTTTTTTGAAAGGCTTTTTGTTCCGTGCAGGTATGACGATGAGTCACTGTGAGTAATCAGTTCATTAATATTTCATTTGGCTACGGGCATCAAGACAGTCATGCTCCAGTCATGTGAAAGATTATCCAAATTAAAAAAAAAACAAGCCTTTGTTAAGTTTCTAATATATTTTAACTTCGCATTTAATTGACATGGACATAAATTGAAGGCTGTCACTCTTTTTGCAATTATTAAACTGGCGAATAACTGAAAAACCACGACCATTATTTATGTCCAAACGGTAACACTGTTTGTGTAGAATGAACATACTATTATTTTTTACTATCTATAAATTAAATTATTATTGGATTTTAATTACTTACTGTAAACACCAGCAGAACTACAACAGGGGAACTATTACATAGGAGTATGGTACTCATTCACGATATGAATTAAGAAAAATACTACGTATAGTAATAAAAATGGGATTGTTTACGGAGTTGCTCACTTTTTCTTTGTCGCAGATATTGGAATTGCAAAACACCTTACTGACATTTCTTTAAAGTTAATTAGATTTCATATATATACCGCTTTTATGATTAGTTTAATCTTTTTACAACACAGGAAGTTTACGTCGCGAAAAGCTAGTTAAATTTTCAGCTTCACGTAAAACCTATATAAATCGTGGGATATAACGCGAATTTTACAGCAGTTCGATAAAAGGTGATTACGATTTGCTGGAAAAGTATATGAGTTATTTTGAAGAACTTATTTCGTCTAGACAGTATCTATTTCTTTGGCAAGCGTGTAGGGGTTTTGGTTTCACGCGGAAATTGCACAGCTTAAAGCGCTTTCCGGTAGTTATTTTAAAGTTATAAAGTACTTAAACTATTAGGCCATCTGAGCACGTAAGCTTTGGAAAGTATTTTAAATTTAGAATGGCTGAACAGTGGAAAATATGCCACCTCGTCTTAAAAAAGTTCATAATATATTAATAAACTTTTTATAAAAAAAAATAAATTTTCTTTATCCGGAACTTCTCTCGTTATGATTTTTTCTTTTTATGTCTTTTAAAACATTTTTATTCGTCGCACTTTTGTTAGATCATAAGTATTGGATTCCTACCAATATTTTATCAGTTTCTACCTATGCCACATTTGATTTTTGGGCATAATTTAAAATAAATTCAATAAGTAGTTTTTATATTAACACACACCGCTATTTTGTTACGCCATGTTGAGTTTGTACCAGTTTATCCCTGTATCACATTTAATTTTTCTGCAAAATTTAAAGTCAGTTGAATAAGGTTTACGTTGATTTTTTTAAAAAATTTATTTGGCTGCCGTTTTGTTCCGCTATCTTGAATTCGTACCACAACTTTACCAGTTTATCTCTATATCACACTTTCAAAAGACCGCCATTTAATTTTGCTATCTTATATTCATACGAAAATGTTACCAGTTCATTCCCATATAACACATGATTTTTGTGCAAAATTTGAGGTAAATTAGATAATAAGTTTTTTTTTTCAGTAATAAATTTTTTAACATTTCACTAGGCTACTATCTTATTCGGACGTATTAGATATTTACCAAAATATTACCAGGTCATCCCCATATGACCCTTAATTTTTGACCAAAACTGTGATAAGTTGTTTTTAAGCTATGCCGTGAACTGATAGACAGACAGACAAACCAACAGACGAAATGGCGGTATTGATAAAACATAATTTTTGGCATCTAGGGACGCTAAAACGTGAAGATATATAAAACTTGAGAGGGTGATTTCTTCACGATTACAAATATTTTGTATAGCAGCCATTTTGTTCCGTCATCTTGATATAATGGTGGTACTAATACCACGGCATTACTAGTTCATCTGTATACAACAACAAACCCTTAAGTTGTTTTTCGGGCTGAATTTTTAAATAATTTTCTAAACCGCCATTTTGATCTGCTAACGTGAATTCGAACCAAAATTTTACCAGTTGATTCCTACGTAATACTTGATTTTTGTGCAAAATTTCAGATAAATTGGATAGGTAGTTTTTTAGTAATAATTTTTTTTATACTTCACTAGGCCGGCATTTTGTTTTGCCATAGTGCATTTTTATCAAAATGTTGCCATGTCATCCCCATATAATCCTTAATTTTTACCTAAAGTCAATCGCATAAGTGGTTTTTAAGCTATGCATTTACAAAGTTTTAATTTATAGGTATATACAGTGAACATACAAAATACAGACAACGGCCATTTTTTTACAAACTCACAATGCCGCACCATACTTAGGTCAACTAAAGCTCCTAGTTTCGCAATGTCCAAGATAAAGTAAATAAAACTTATTTATTAAATATGTAAAAAATCAATGTTCTTCTAATGTCACCGCACCTTTAGAACGCTGCCTCTTGAAGTAAGGCAACATATAATTAGAAGATTTGGACCATATCAACAAATACACAATAATACATTAGAACACTACAGTACTGACGCTAAGGAAAGCTTGATATCTAATAAAACATTTTTTAGCAAATTAATTTCTTTAATGTTAAAATGTATTGTAGTTCCACGACCCGCTATTGGTTTTTAAGCCACGCCGGTCACATGATCCTGTAACAATCTTTACTGTAGACTTATACTTTTTTACTATAAGGATCCCTTGTCAATGAAAGTGGGATGATCTAATACCATAGTGGGATGGTCTAATACGTGGAGTTGTCGATCGGGTTTGCCATATCTAACTAAAACTCTTGTTACTGGTGTAATCTGATCTGAGGCTTTGGGTATTTTAGTTTGTATTTTACTATTTTGCAATAAAAGTAATTTCTTTATACTGCTTAGAAACTAATACTGGAAACACCTTACTATTCTTTGTATGGAAATTTTATTGCATCATATTTGCCGTAATATTGGTGTTCCTGGCTAGGCTGGCAGTAGCTAAATATGTAAATTATGAACTCTATTTTTATTCTTACTCTAAGGGTGGGCCAGCGACATTTTCCGGTATACTACCATTTGATCAACATCAGAGTCAAGGGTATATTCCTGTGGTAGATTAGGTACAGGCAATTCGTCACTATGAGGCACCGGTCGTATGGCGGATTGTTAATTTGGATACTGTATCGCACACCTTTTTTTTTCTCCGAAAAGCCTTTTTTGATGGGAGGTATCAAGAAAAAGTTAACAGTCAGTACCGTGGTCTTTCGGTTCTCTTTACATCATAGGAACAGCAATGGGCATCTTACGCTTTTTTCCACTTAACCAGCTGCGAATGTTGAAGCTCAATTTTTATCCTGTTCTCCAACTTTGCAGCCAAAACACAAGTGGTAAGCCTTTTTTATTAAAGGGCTAAGAGTACGTTTTTGTCACTTCACCGCGTATATAACAAAAATGATCCCGCTTATTTAGACAAACTCTCGACATGTTGCTCAAAACTCTGGTGTTTCTCAAATACGAACAGCTCTCGATCAACTGGTGGTTGAAATACAACAATTTAGGATTCATGTTATATGTATTTATAAAGTACACCTGGTATAATAAATCCAGGTATTTCTCCTTCAATGGTCGAATTCTTGCATACATTAAGGGCAGGAAGGTAAATTATTATAACAAGCATGGATCTATAAAACCGGAGCCAACTGAGACTTTTGCAAGACAGATTGTTAGTTAAGATTGTTAATTAGTATAATAAAATAAGTAATATTTTGCTATTTTGGCGTCGGAAAAATTTTTGCTGCTCCCCAGTGTAATTAGACATAGCAGTTGATGTTTTATGTTAAAATTTTAACTTAATCTTATGTGAATATTAATTTATTCATAAGAATTAAAATTCTGTGTTACGTTAACATTTTTCGAAAGAGGCCCGCGGCCATGCGGCCTTAAAGAGTAGCCGCCACTGTATAGTACCTCCTAAAATCAACCCCTTCAATGTTTTCCCTTCAAACTAAGACTGCTATCTCGAGGATCCGTCTATAGCTTTCAAAACAGCTCTTTCGCAGGTCCTGTTTAGAAACATAACATTTAGAGATCTTCGAAGGCCTCTTCCAGTTTGTCGAATTCATTTAGCAGTAATTTTGTGCTTTAATGTGTATATTACAACCGTTAGTGGAAATAACCTTGTAATGTATATTTATCAAATTAATCAGTTGCAGTCTATCTTTACATTAAAGAGAGCATGATTACAGAAAAGCATTTCTCAGCAATTATTGTGTCAGCTTTGCGAAAGATTACTATAATTAACTGCGTAACATCGTAACTAAATTGGTGTAGAATTTATTATTTATCGGCACCAGCATAACATACTTGTATATAATTTTATTTTAAATTGTTAATAGTGTGATAGTTATATCATTTTTGTATTGTAGTCATTAAGGCGACTACTGAACCAGCTATTATTTTTATCTTTTCAAATACTATGCATGCAAAACTAATTTACCTGCATTTAGTGGAAATACTGACCAAATATGGTTTGTCTAGAACTGATAAACGTTAGACGCAAAGAGCAGTCTATAAGATTTTGAGCATCTAAGTTGGGCAGTGTACTTAAAAAAATTGTTAAATTATATTAAAAGAAACAGTACAATTAAATTAAAACTTAATTTTTTGACATTATATTGCCCGGAACTTGTGCCGTTATTATAACTTTAATTAGCGATAGTAAAGTATGATTCTTTCGTCTTTTTAAATTTTTTTGATAATTTTTATTTGTTAATTTAAAATAAAAAAAATGTTAAATTGACTTTTTATCCGGAAGATTCCCTGTTACGGGATTCCACCACACACATGTATCACAGTTTATATATACATATATTTATTTGGTGACAACGTTGTACATTATATATAAATATTAATATATGTCACGATTCTTGATAAAAAGAAATTTCTATTGAGATGAAAGTTCTGTTAAAAGAGCTTTTAATATGTATAAAGTTATTGCCAAATAAATATGTGTTTATATAAATTATACCATCTGTGTGGGGTGGGGATGTTCCGGGTAAAGGCCGATTTACCGATTTTTACTTCCCTCATAAAAGGGAAGTATTGTAATCGTAAACAAATCACCCTCCGAGATTTTTTCAGATCTTTACGTTTCAGGGTCCCTAGATGTCGAAAAACATGTGTTCTCAATTATGTGTGTATGTCTGTCTGTCTGTCTGTCTGTCTGCCTGTCTGTCTGTCTGTCTCTTCGCAGCATAGCTAAAATACTATTTACCCGATTGACTTCAAATTTTGGTTCAAAAATTAGGGGTCCCCATATGACTTGGTAACGTTTTGGTAAAAATCCGATATGGCAAAATATGGCGGCCTAATGAAATGTTAAAAAAAATTATTACTATAAAACTGCTTATCTAATTTTTCTCAAATTTTGCACAAAATTCTAGAAGTATGTGGGAATCAATTGGTGGTGGAACAAAATAGCGGCTTAAATATTTAAAAATTCAGCCTGAAAAAAACACTTAATGGACTAAGAAGTCATGGCTCTTGGGATTAGACCGTGTCAAATTGGAATTACTATCCGACGTTTCGCCTTCGCGAAAAGTCGTTTTAATTAATGAATGTCAGTTCTATAAACAGTTTTATTATGTAAGTAATTTATTAGTTTAAAAAAGAAGCCTAAGAAGTGTAAAAGTCTTCTGTTATGCATGTTCAACCATTTTACTTCTTTTAGTTTGTGAGATATTCGCTCTCTACGTCGTTTACCAAATATGAATTTTGAAGTTTTTGAATTATTTGAATATAGGAGAGTCTAAGCAAAAACCATATACACTATCACAAACTCATTGGTGAAAGTACTAGACTTTCGCACAACATTTTCTTGGTTTCCTGAGTTAAATAGTGTACTATGTGTATGTAACATTCTCAATGCCATATAATCAACTTTAACTTTTGATGTTACATGTTCCTTAAATCGCATTTTGTTATCAATAATTAAGCCCCAATTTTTGGCAGAATTCTTAAGCATTATAGAACTGGAATTAAGTTCTATGTGAAGATTATCTAGTATATTGTTTCTAATATTCTCACTGCAAAATACGAAGGCAACGGATTTACTTGGATTCATTTTTAACGTGTTTGGAAGCCACCTGAAATAAATTGGTTAAGTCTGAATTAATTTGGAAATTTGGCTTCTAAAATTTGAGTAAGTCTAAAAGAGGGGTATACCTGAGTATCATCTGGGTAAATATGGTATATATTGCGTATATAGGAATAAACTGGTACGAATTAAACATGACGTGTCAAAATGGCGGTGTGTGTCAATGTAAAAACTTCTTTGGGAATATATTTTAATTTACGCCCAAAAGTCAAGTGTGGCCTAGGTGGAAAGTGGTAAAATATTCGTAGGAATCCAATACGATGGAATAAAATGGCCCCCAATGAAAATGTGTGAAAAGACAGTATATATATATATATATATATATATATATATATATATATATATATATATATATATATATATATATATATATATATATATTGATTACTGAAGGACTACATACGGTACTAAAGTAGATCACACTTCACTATATCTACAAGATTTATAACCACGGAAGTTCCGGGTAAAAGCAGTTTATCGATTTTAAAAAAAATCATATTGATTTTGTATATATTTTCAACAGTTTTTGCTACATTTTTATATTGTGTTGGAATATATAAATTGCGCATGTGCAAATAATTTATCACAATCCGTCTGTTTTATTTACATTTACATTTATCATTCAGGTTGACACAAATATACATTTTTCATATCCACTGTTTTTGTCCCGATCTAACATACATACGTACATACAAACGTTCATTCACTCACCAAAAAAATATAACCACAGCTTCGATACTTACATTACATTTTTTTTTAATTTTGTTACTTCTCTCGTAAAAGGGAAGTATTGTAATCGTGAAAAGAAAAAATTACCCTCCGAGATTTTTCAAATCTCTACGTTTCAGTGTCCCTAGATACCGAAAAACATTTTTTCTCAATTCCGTCGGTCTATGCGTCTGCTTACCTGTCTGTCTGTTTGCGGCATAGCTAAAAGACTGCTTACCCGATTGACTTCATCAAATTTTCGGGAAAAAATTAAGGGTCATATGGGGATGACCTGGTAACATTTTGGTAAAAATCCAATATGGCGAAACCAAATGGCGGTCTAAAGAAATGTTAAAAACATTATTACTTAAGGACTACTTATCCAATTTCTCACAAATTTTGCGCAAAAATGAAATACTAGGAATTAACTGGTAAGATTTGGGTACGAATCCAAATTTCCGAAACAAAAAGGTGGCTTAATAAATCTTTAAAAATTCGACCTAAAGCTGAACTGGTATAATTATAGTACGAATTCAAGATGACGGAACAAAATGGCGGGCAAATGAAATGTTTGTAATCATGAAAAAATCACTCTTCATGTTCCTCTTCCTCTCTTCCTAAATACCAAATATTATGTTTTATCAATGCCGTCGGTATGTCTGTGAGTTCACGGTATAGCTTTAAAACTACATACTCAATCGACTTCAAATTTTGGTCCAAAATTAATGGTCATATGGGGATGACCTGGTAATATTTTGGTAAAAATCCAGTATAGAGCGAAAAACCCTGACAAGATGGCGGCCTAATGAAACGTTAAAACATTATTACTGACAAAACTAACTATCCAGTTTATGTCAAATTTTGGCCAAAAGTCATGTGTTATATAGGAATGAACTGGCAATATTTTGGTATGAATCCAAGATAGCAAAACAAAATGGCAAGCATCCAGCTTGATACACTGTTTAAAATTGGGTTAAAATTACATAATTTTAACTTGGTTTGTTACTTAATTGTTATCAATGTTTTGCTGTTAAAATGTGTTTTTACATCACTTTATGTAAAAAAAAAAATATTTTAATAATGTATGTGTATTAAGTATTCTGCGAATTTAGAAAACATCCGTAAAAAGTACTTCGCAAATTTACCAAACATCCGCGAAAATTTATTAGGCATCCAAATTTTACTAAAAGATTGATATACTGTTTCATGAAGTGGCACGTAATGCTGGCCAAAAGCTAGAGAAAAATAAAAGAAGAAATTTTAACATCCAACCTCACATTTACACTTTTATTATTCTTTAATTGTTTGGTAGTGCATGGTTATTTTTAAGTTAAAAGTGTTCCAGTGCGCGTTTTAGTGTAGAAACAATATATTGTCTAAAAACTAGCTGTCTTAAAAAAAAACGTTTAGTGATAGTAATTTTTGAGTTTAAGTGCATTGTTTGTGTAAAAATTAGGTAAGAATTTAGAAAAATGTTATGTGTTTATTGTAACATTAGATGCATTATTCACTATATTATAAGATTTCTATAAAAAAGACTTAGTTGTCGTCTGTTTAATCTGTTTTTGTTGCAGTTTTATACCATAAAATATATTTTTTAAAAGAAAATTGTATTTTTATTTTCGAATATGCCATACCTACCTACTTTTGTTGTTAATGATCTTTTATGTTTGTTTAAAAACCAGCCTTATTTTCGAGCTCTATATTTAGCATATTTGTTTTTTAAATTTCTTACAAATGGAGAATTAGAACTGAAACCAAACATATAAATATAACGCCGTTACCGATCTCTATTAGTGTCATTAAAAAAAATAAACCGAGACGCAGTGTTTATGAGATTTTTAAACATTTTAAGCTAGCGTAACTTTAACGTAAGATTTATTATTTTTAGTTTTGCAAGTCTCATAATAACCTATATAGAGTAATATATTGAGTGTTTTTAATTAATAGTTTTTGTTTTAAATTTGAGTGAGAATCAAATGTTTTGAATAACAACTAAATTCATTTTATACAAAGAAACAGAATTTTTGAGTGACACTTAATGAAATTTTCTTTGCAATAAAGTTTTGTTTTTATGTGCGAAATTTCAAAAATCCAAAAAATATATGTAAATTCGTACCCTAAGTAAAATTATATTTATGCTAGAAAAAAATTGCTATGGAAAACGCAAAAATACATTGAGTTTTATGTTTTTTTAGCTCATATTCCAACAATATACTAAAATAGTACTATAAAAATACGGTTACAATATTTTACTGTAAATATGACGGAACTTTCAACTGTAATTTTACTTCTACAAATGTATTTTTACAATTACTTATTTTTACAGTTTTAAAAGTAAAAACCTAACCTATATTTCGTTTGTAATGTGATTACAACGTTTTTTAATGCAAAATCATAATTTCTGTCAGTGGATAGAGATAAACTGGTATATTTGTGGTACAAATGAAATGTTTAAAAAATCAACGTAAACAAATCTTATTTAATCGACTTTTAAGTTTTGCATAAAAATTAAATGTGATATAGAGATAAACTGGTACGAATTCAATATGGCGGAACAAAATGACGATGTATCACTGTAAAAATTACTTATTCAATTTATTTTAAATTATGCCCAAAAATCAAGTGTGGCGTAGGTAGAAACTACCAAAATGTTTTCTTGTTACGGCCGGTTTTGGAGCAATCATAACGACTTTCATTAGTAAATTAAAATTTGTTAATAATTGGGATAGAGTTGTGGGAATTAGGACTTTTTTATTGGAAATTTCTTCCTTTTTAAGATTTTTTTTTTGTATCGCAAGTTTTAATAGTTTTCGAGTTATTTGCAAAAAACTAAACTCGTTTTTATCTCAATTTGTTATTAACCTTTGGACTCGTTTGTGTACGGGTTTAAAACTTTTGGGCATTTTTCTAAACGCTATTTTGAATCCAGTGAGCCCTCACTCATATTTTTACTATCAGTAGAAAGAATTAGCACCATTTTGAGTTTGTGAACTGCTGGGCGTTACTGGGAATTAGTAGGAATTACTGCAAAGTAATGTATATTATTAAAGGGTACAAACAGTACAAATAAGATGCTCGATCTCGATTATGTACAACACAAATAATAAACTAGGAAAAAAACACCTCCAAAATTCGCCTAAACGTTTAAAATATAAATTGTAGTAAAAACATATTTTTGAAGTTTTCTCCCTAGTTATTTACTAAAATTGAGTTACAAAAATGATTTTAATAAACGGTCTAATGGTGTCACTTCACTGGAATTTATAAAAAACTCAAAAAGGTATGATTAATCGCAGTAACAATATTTGCAAAATATCTATTCTTAAAAAACTTTATAGGCTATTAGTTGAAAACTTAAACACGTGATATAAATCCGCTCTCAATTGTTAAACTATGATATCAGTATCAGTAAATCTTGACGATCTGTACACAATTTGAAAATTAAAAATTATAATGCAAATACGTAAATTTAAAACTTTTGTAGTCTTAATTTATACACTTTGCACATAAATTATGGAATGGGCAAAAGAGAACGTCGATTTCAAATTGCTATATTTTCGTTGTAAATATTCCAATTAAGATGATTTTTTTTAACGAATAGGTAATTTGTTTATCTTTTTAGCGCAGCATATGCTTGATCCATCCCGGCTTTGATGTACAGGGGGGGGGCAAAAAATACAAGACGATGTATATCTTACTAAATTTGAAGCTGACATACACCGTCTTAGAAATTTTGCTTCATTGAAAATTATTGCGAATTTTACTGAATTTTACAGGGTGATTTAAATTTTTTACAAACTTAATACCGCCATTGAAAATGATGACTTTTAGAGATTGTTATTAGAGTTTTGGTGTATTTAATTTAAATTTTCTTAAACCTAATGCCTTTTACGTTGACAATAATAAAAAGTATCACTAAAATACAGAGTGTCCCACGGTATTTTGACAAATTTTACCTGAGGATTGCGCTTACGCAAGAAGACTTTCTGAGCAGGGCTGTTCCCAATCTTATATTGCACAAGTTTTGGGCAGCACTCCGGGAGCAATTTCAGAAGTTCTTAAAAGGTAAAGGGAAACTGGCAGGGTTGGCAAAAATCATGAATTTAAAAAAAAAATCAAAAAAATCAGAGTTTTTTTTAATTTAAATCCGATTTTTTGTATTTAAATCAAGATTTTTTTATTTTTTTGAATCAAGTACCTAGTATGATTTCATTATTTTTTAGTAAATTGTAACAGTTACAACAGTCCATGATTACTAAAAGGCAGTAAATAAATATTAATACAAAAGAGTATAAAAACACAAAACAAAAACAAAACGGAAACAACCGGTATTTTCTAGAAACAAAAACATAATATTATACAATAGCTAGGTTACCTATTAGGTAGGTCCCTATTACTCTTTACCTTGACATATTATAAAGTAAAAGTCCGTCTAATTAAAATAAAATACTTAAATACTTATTTTTATAAAAATTAAAATATTATGATAGTAATATATATAATATATATATTATTATGGCAATATTTATATTTCCATATTTAATGATTTTATTATAAACACATATATGTTAATTAGTGTGTTGTCGAGTATTTAATTTGTAAATTGTTTAATATTATCGTTCGTCTGTTTAATTTTGTTTACAGATAGTGTACTCCAAAACGTAAACACCACTGGAATTTCCCCCTTTTTAGTTTCCTCGGCGCGTCTGCCTACAAACTCTCCTGAAATTAAAAACCGCGGACTACTATAAGTATAATTCGGAATTAGACAAACATATCTAAATAACTGATTTAATTTTGATTTTTAATTCACTTGATTTAAATCACGATTTAAATCATGCCAACCCTGGAAACTGGATACAATCAAAGAAGACCAGGACAAGGCCGTCTTAGAGTAAGCACGCCCAACGAAGATCGTTTCCTGGGGGTGCACTGCTTGAGAAACCGATTTGTTACGAGTTCAAACCTAGAAGCTGAATTTGTCGCTGCTCATGAAAGGCAAATTAGTCTACAAATAATACGGAACAGATTTCGGGAAGCTGATATACACCGCAGAATGTTCTTTTCAGTGACGAGTCCCGTTTTTGTCTCTACACTAACGACAGAAGAATGAAAGTTCATAGATGACCAGGTAGATGACCAAGGAAGTGGTATACCCAGTGTAATTTTAAGGAAACTGTAAGCTACGGAAGTGGATCTGCAATGGTTTCGGGTGGGATTTCGTTGGAGGCAAAAACGAACTTGGCATTTGTAGAACATTTAACGGCTGACCGATACATTTCAGAAACTTTACAGCCCCACGTTGTGCTTTTTGCTCCCGCTATTGAAGATGGATTTATTTTCATGCATGGTAACGGGTAAGGGAGTACCTGATAGGTTCTGAAATTTCCGGATTGGCAGGCCTCATTGAGTATGTATGGAAGCATGCCCAATAGATGTCAAATCACTATTAATGCGAGGGTGGGAATACCAGGTACTAAATATCTTGATTATGTATTGTATTTATTTATTGTTAATAAATTCTGAAATTATCCTAAACAAACAATAGGCTATATTGTTTTTCTTCTTTGCTACATAAAAAAAAGCTGTGATTTTTTTGTGTCTTTTTTGCTTAGAGAAAAATAAATTAATTAAAATAATAGGGTATTTATGTACGTACTCATTTGAAATAGGAAAGTTGGACAAAGCCTAAATATTTAAACAGACTTGTATTTTTAAAAATTTAAAGAAATTAATTATTAATCTTTTATATTGAACATTTTTTCCCTAACCGTCTAATAAAAAAGCTAGGAACGGGTAAAATTTATTAAAATACCCTGGGACACCCTGTATTTTAGTGATATCCTGTATTATTGTTAACGTAAAGGGCATTAAGTTTAAGAAAACTTAAATTAAATACACCAAAACTCTATTAATAATCTTTAAAAGTCATTATTTTCAATGGCGGTATTGTGTTTGTAAAATTTTTGAATCAGCCTGTAAAATTAGGCAAAATTCGCGATAATTTTTATTAAACCAAAATATAAAAGACTAACGTGGCAAACATTTCAAGGAAATGTGTGTGTTTTACCCTTAATTAAAAAAAATTAATTTTCGAAAAAAATTTTTCTTACTATCAACCAGATGGCGGGGTTTTTGATACAGCAAGTATCTCCATGGAAACTGCACTCGAGATATTCATAAAATGAAAGTTTTATTTCCCGGTGTATCCCGTATGTGGGTTTTTAAGTAGTAAAATTTACGTGATCTTGTATTTTTTTGTCCTCCTCTTCCCCTGTACAACAAAGCTGGGATGCATCAAACATATACCGTGCTAAAAAGATTACCTATGCGTCAAAAAAAAATCATCTTGATTGGATTATTTACAACGAAAATATAGCCATTTGAAATTGGCGTTCTTTTTTACCCATTCCATAATTTATGTGCCAAGTATATTTGTTCCTAATACATACGTTACTTGATTTTTCATTACTAACAGAGTTACAAATAGTATTTTAAAACACACGAGGCATACAAGTGATTTAGCCGTTGAATATAAGTCATTTAGCCGACGTGAATTAATCCATATTTTAATACGTTTTTACCTTCTTGATGACTGTCCTCCTTATATTTACTAATAAGCAGATATACTATCAGGTAATCATTAAACTGCCGTTTGATTTGTATAAATAGTTTTTGAGCGGCAATTCTATTTAAAAATATGTAATTCTATTTGTTTGTTTTCCTCTATGTACAAACCTAATAATAGAACGATAGAAAAGACATCAAAAGTTTATTTTTCGATTTTATTGATTTATTCGAGTTTATTGGGGGGTGGGAGCTTAATATAAACTGGCTTTGTCCAGGATTTTTCTTAACACCCCTCTGTGGGTTTTTGAAAAACAAACAAATAGATATCTATTTTTAAAGACAATTAAAAATTAACTGCAATTTGGCAGGCAAAAGCAATGTGGTGTAGTAAGAGTTGCTTGCATGCGTATATTTTACAGTTACGGACAGGAAGAAGTTCTGTTAAATTATTATCGTTTCAACCAAAAAAGGTAAAATTAACTTTGAAATTAAAATATTACTTGAACCGTATTATGCCGTATTCTATGATAAATCATATTATGTCGGCCGTGTTATGAATGTTATTCAGGATTCAACGATAACAACGAAAGTCTTTAAAAATGAACTAAGTAAATCAGTTTATTTGGCCAAGAATAGATGTTGCAAACCACTGACATGGCCTATTATTTTCCCTTGCAAATATTTAATTTTAAGAAAATGTAAATGTAAGTCTAAGTTTGTAATTTGCTTTTGAAAAGTAATAATATTGTTATTATTATTATTATATGTTGAAAAAGTTTGTTTTTTGGCACATTACAACTTCTAGGTACTGGTCCATTTTAACTAAAGCTCAATGATCTTAGTAACATTGAGAAAGTATATAAAGATCTAAAAACTTCTTTCTAATATCCAATATTTTTATTTTATTTGTTATTTAAATTTTGCTTTTTTAGAAATTTGAAAAAAAAAAAAAAGAATAAGTTCTCTTCTCACGAAGCAATGATTTTTGAAGCTCATAATTAAAGTGGTAATAGTCGGGTAGGAAAGCCAATCTTAAAAAATAACAACTACAAAAATTAAAACATTTTCAAAAAATTTAATTTTTTTAAAATTGCTTAATCTCTTTTTGTAAATTTTTCGCAGCAACTGATATTTTTAAAAATGTATCCAATATGGGTGATCCAGATAACTCTTTAAATGGAAATATCTCGGTTATTTTCGAAATTGGAAAAAAATGTTCCAAATAAAAATTGTTTGATTCAATCTGCTTTTTTATATGCTTATATTTTAATATATACAGGGTGTCTCAAGAAAACAAGGCAAGTAAATTCTGCATATTTTTTGTACAATATTCCAAGTATCAAAAATTAACGGTTGTCGAAATATAAAGGTTTTTGAATTACGAAATACTAGGATTTTTCGGAAATAATTGCTGAGCTACTTAGATACCTGCTGCTACATCTGATTTACTGTTTGACTCATTTTTATTTTGTGCTTATAATTAAAAAATCAGCTATCCGGTTGCTGATAGACTCGAAATGGTCGAGCTTTATTTCAAGAATAATAACAACGCTACAAAAATACGAGAACAGTTTAGGGAAAATGCTTAGAATGGTCAGAGAGTACCATCTGTACCAACTATAATTCATATGAAGAAGTATTATGAGAAAAAGCTTCTCTAAGAAATAAGAAAAGGAGAAATAAAGAAAGGGATTTTAATTTATTTTTTTATTTACAAGAAAATCTCTCAGAGACTGTGTCAGAGGTATAAGGTATGGACCACGAAACAAGAGAGTTACTTATGGAGCAGTTCGAAGTACTTTAAAGCAAAACGGATACCACGATTTTAAAATTAGGTCCGTTCGACAATTAAATGACGAACAAAAAAGGTGACATGAATTTGTTCAAATTATAAGAGCAAGTTGAAATAATGAAAAAAAGCTGAATAGAGCTTTTCTTTGCGAAAATGTAATGGGGTTATCCACGAATATTTTGGTTCCCGTGTCGTTTCGGGTTTAACCGAAAGTAAAATTTAAAAATCGATTACGTAAAAATGAATTATGTAACCTAAACTGTCAAATTCCCATATTTTATTTTATTTACGAGTCAATTGATAGAGTAGTTCACTTACACTGATTTTCTAAAAGATTTATTAACCTGCGATTTTGTTCCACGTTAAAGTTTTCAATTGATAACGACTAGTCGAAACGTTGTGAACAAACTAACAATAAAGAAATGCAAATCCGGCAAGTAAGTTTTTTCATAATCATACATTGTCTACCACTTTCAAATAAATGTTTTTATTTGTTTTCTTAAAAAACTTCGTTGTCGAATTATTCTAAATAATCTCTTATTCGTGGGTTAGGAGAAGGCACACCGATTAATTTCTGTGCGACGTTTCGAATCGTATCCGTAGACACGAAACTAACAAATCAGTGCTTGAAAAAGTATCAATAAAGACACGGAACTAAAATGCTTCTTGAGCCTTCTCCTGACCCGCGAATTACAAAATATTTATATTATTTATTGCAGGCTTTAAGATATTCATGTTTGGCCTTTCGGTATTACCTTCGGTAAAACATATTTTTGAGACACCCTGTATATACAGTTGGGTGTTATTACAGTTTTAAAGGGATACTGATAAAAAGTAAAAAACACCTAATTAACTTTGTCCTTGTGAAAGACCATTAGATCTCGAGAACTGTATATCGAAAAATGGCATGTTATATCAATTTATTTGGTGTATCTCAAACATAAATTAAAATTTTTTAGTAAAAATCATGGGTTTGTTACACACCCTGTATTGACCATCTGAAGGGCTCTTTCCTTGACATTTTAACTGTTTTAATCTAGAAGTGCCGTTTAGAGTTAATCTTCATGACCTTTCTATTGGTGTGGCTAGTTTTCACATAAAAGATTTCTAAGTATCATATCTAACTATCGTGCTAGTTTCCATGCAAAAATTACTTAAGTGTGGAAAAAGTGCCTTAGTTAACACTAGTAGTACCTAAGTGATATCAGACGACGCCGATACTTCTACTTGCTTTCTTGGCATGTCGTGGTGGCATCCGATTGAGCTAAAATTTGGCTTACCCATGTAACTACGGTAACAGTGCAATAATATGGTACCATGGAGTAAATTGATTGAGTGATTTTCTTATACAAGGCTCGTAAAAATTTTTAATGGGAAACTTTTCCATTATTGTGTAATTTTTGTTATAATCTGTTTCAGAAATGTATAGCGTACCGTAAAACGTGGTGTATAGGGACAGTCCGTCAACTTTATGAAGATGTGGCGGCTTTACTTTTTATTTTAATATTACTTTCTGTGGGGCAAAAGTCCGAACATGGTGTGTACTTTTCATACCCAAATAATGGCATTTAAAAAAAATGTTAAATGATAGTTTTTTTTTAAAAACTGCGTTGTCCCTTTTCGCCTGGAAATGTGGTGATTAGGGACGGTCATGTTATTCAGCAGTTATTCTCATTTAAGTGCGGCTGAGGTGTAAAGGGGCAACATTTAGAAAAAATGTATCGTGTGATACCATTAAAATTCAATATAACATATTTTTTTTATTAAAAAATTTAATGATCTTGTAAAAATATTTATTTTGCTAAATTCTCATAAAAAAAAACAACAGGAAAACTAAAAAACACTCTTTTAAAGATTTATAAACATAAAAACTAATCTCTAAAAGGAACATTCTCATAATACTGGAACTGCTTAATCCTAAATTAACTGAAAGTCGTTGGTATCCACATTCTGGAATGTGTATAATTCACGTCTTTCTTTTAATAATTGTAATTTTTTGATGATCTGTTTCTTATTAAACTCTGCATCATCCGGTGTATTGGGATAATAGTAAACGGGACCAGTTTTGCCTTTATCACTTTCTTTTTTTCGTAAAAAAGAGACAAGAAAATTTTCATCTAAAATAGAAATATAATATAAAAAATAGTTTTTTATGCAGGCAGTCTTTCTTTCAACTGGGAACTTAACTAAAACCCAGTCACCTATGCTAAAATCACAATTTGCCTTAAAGCTATCAATCTCATTAAGTGGTAAATTATCTTTGCAGTCTTTGATTTGGGAAGTGGTTGGAGATTCACTGGATTTTTTTCGCATCCAATTAGCTAGAGGAAGATCTTCACTATTATCGATGCTTAATGTAGCATTAATCTCATTTGGCGCTTTGCTCGGGAGAATCATAAAAATCTTCTTCTGCTAAAACATTGTCTTTATCTGCATAATTATTAAGCATTCCATCCTCATGTAAGCTGAGATCGCTTTCGCTCGAGCTATCACACTGAACACTTTTGTCAGGTTCATCGATAATTTTTTATTTGTATTTTTTTCCTTGGTTTCTCTGAATATCTCATCTCTTTCAATAAATCGATCATTGTAGTATTCAATGCTTCTTTTTCAATAACTTTAAGACTTCTTCTTTGTTTAATGGTATTATTCCTGTCTTTCAAAACCCAGAAATGATATTGGTTGCGGCATTCTCCGATATTTTTTCTAATAATGCTTTTAACAAACGGGGAAATATCGTTTTGGGGATGCTAGCTTCACTACGCCCTTCTCTTTTTTTCCATTTTTCTAAAATATTACGCCATGCGATTTTTAGAGTCCGAAAAAAGGCGACCTCTAGTGGCTGAGTCAAGTGAGTGGCGTTGGCCGGCAAAAATACCATATCCACATTGTGATTTTTAAATTCATTACTATGTCACAGGAAATGTGTAACGCCAAGTTGTCTTCAATCAGTATTTTCCTACCTTCTAGTGGTCTAAAATATGGTATTGCAGTTGGTTGTTACGTGGTCCCCCTTCAGTCCATGCAGAATATAAATTCTGAGCCTTGTAGACCCCGTAAGGTGGTAAAATTTGTACATTTCTTGACACTGCGAACATTATTGAGGTGGCTGACTTTGTAGTAATCATAATACGTTCTAGATGCTTGCAACCCCTTCTAGTTATTATTTTTTTATGTCCTAAAAACAAAAGATGACATTACCTATCTGAATATTACCAAGAGAAATTATATTTTACCAATATCATGTGACAAATTTGTCTCATCGTAGTTTATAATATTGCAAGGTGGCACATCCTGTAAAGCAATCGAGAGATTGATGAAATATTCATCCAAATTCGGGCCTTGGAAGATTATCCTTAAAACGAACAACTTTTCTATCAAATTCGTCTAAATAATTTTTGACGATAAATCTTAGGTCATAACTATCGATTGGATAACCCCAATCAGAACATGTGTTTATGTTTCTAATCAGTAAATCCTCTTCTTCATTGTTTAAAACCGTCTGACCTCCTTGTTTCTTTACATTTCCTTTCTCGTGTCGACATAAAACTGACCTAGGGATACCATGAAACTTTTCTGCGTTACGATAAGTCATTTTTCGTGCTATAATGTCTTGTAGGGCAGCTTGAATTTTTTCTGGCTCATAATGGTGATACAATTTCTTTCCTTTAGGAGTATAAAAGCGAGGCATGTCTGTTTTGCCGGTGTCCCTAATCACCCCGACCTAACCTAAAAAGTGCCGGTTCATTAACCCTTTCAGGACGGAAATATACGTCACTATAAAAAAGTTGATAAATAGCATAATATATGCCCATTTATTTTAATAAAACAGTGATTTGACACTTTTCTCGTGATGTTTTATTTAAATTTAAGTTAATTTACCATGAAACAGCTGTCAAATCTTTATTTTATTCAGATAAAGTTAAATATAGGAGACAACACAGCAAAAATACTTTATTAAATCACAAAAATCAAAGAGGTACAAGCAAAATTTGTAACATACAGTTCAAAAATAAAACTTAAAAACAAAACTCTAAACTCAAAAACAAAACTCTAAACTCAAAAACAAAACTATAAACTCAAAAACAAATCTTTAAACTCAAAAAGAAAACTCAAATTCGAATAAAAAAATATTTTAAGTAAGCGTTAAAAATCCGCCACATTGTGATAAATTCCAAAACAGGGCACTACACATAGCGCAACGTTGCATTCGCTACACATAAAGCTGCTCTCCTTTCTTTTCTTTGGGCCTGTCTTTGCTTGAGAACACACTCTGCATCTCCTAGTTCCACTTTTCTTTCCCTCTTTCCTTGGAACCATTTCCGGAAAATGCCGTCCTGTCAGTCTTGTATTTCCCCGATCAAAATGCTGCATTCGCACCTCCTTGGATGAATATCTAAAAAAACTATATAAAGATTAACTGCCAAATTTAATAATATAAAATACCTTTCCAACAACTGCCGAATAACTTCTAAGTGAAACTTTGCAATTGGAACCTTTTCTGGATGTTGGGTCAAAAACATCGCGTGGGCGTTGAGTAAAGTAATATCTAATGAGTGCAAAAATACCTTTACGTACCACTTTATTGATTTACGGGTGCAGTCGATGCTGCTGATCATCATGTCTGACCTGTCCACTGCACCCATACTCTTATTATATTCTACAACACATAAAGGCTTTTTTATATTTTCCCTTGTAGTCCGGTTTATTTTTGGAAGGGTGAAAATTTGATTTTCATGCATTGTTGTTAGCATTAGGACATCGCGACGGTCCTTCCATTTTAGCGCTAACATAGTTTCGTTGCTTCTCCATTCGATTTCCCCAGTTTTCAGCTTCCTCTCAAACAATGGCATTAGTTTTCGGTTTTGTCGTACCGTGCCGCAAGAGTTCGTTTTGTTTTCGAAAAGATACTTTGACAGAGAAGGGCTAGTATAAAAGTTGTCGGTAAACAACGAATGCCCTTTGTTTAAATATGGGCTTAATAGTTTAGCAACAATTTCTCCCGTTATACCCAAATTATGAGTCTCTTCAGCCTGTACATTTGTTGATTTATCCGCATATATGATAAAATCCAAAACGATGCCCGTTTCACAATCACAAAGAACATATAATTTTATCCCAAATCGGTGCCTTTTAGTTTTAATTGCTTAAACGACAATCTGCCTTTAAATAAGATCATACTCTCATCTATTACTAAGTTTTGGAAGGGATAGAAGTGGTCCTGAAAGTTTGCTTTTAATTTTTGCAATACCTGGTCAATTTTATACAGGCGATTATTCTGGGGCACCTCCTCGTTGTTGCAAAAGTGTAAATAACGTCGAATTGTAAAATATCTGTCTCTTGACATGTTTTGCCCAAAAATCGATGTACAAAGCAAGTTATCCTGTGACCAGTACTACTTCATTTCAAGTTTTTTGACCCGTGACATCAACATGGTTAATGCAAAAAAACATATATTTCTGAAAGAGTAACATCTTTCCAGTTTTTAGCCTTCTCCTGGGCGGCATACCTGTTTGTTTCTATAACAATAAAACTATTTCTTCCGAGAACATACTAAGAAAGTAATCCAGTTCTTTTGAATCCGGAGCGAAGTTACCATTTTTCAAACCACTTATGTTTTGGTCAAACTCGTGTAATTGAGGAACAAATTCATTATTGGTCCAACGAATTTCCTGTTCACTTTGCTGCAAAATTGCTTCTAAGTCTTCTGGTTCCTCATTTACGGTAACTTGGTCAGGCTCATTATCTTCGTCAATCGAAGATATTTCAGAACTAATACTTTCACTGTCTAAATCAGGTGAGTATTCGCTTTCGCTGTCTGGAAATGGCTCTTCCTCACTACTAAGGTAGAAATTATCCTCATCTCTCAAAATTTGCCTAATATCATGTTCGTTTAAGCCACAATGCCCGAAATCTTGTTTACGCTTTTGGCCGCGTGTTGGCCTTTGAGAAGGACCGGCACCCTCTTCCAGAGACATTTTAAACAGCACTAGCGGAGTAACGAACTCAAAACCGGTTGAGACCTCCGAATAAACAATATACTATGTTCAGTAAAAAATTTATTAATCTCTCTCTCTCTTTTTCATGTATTAGCCATTCTTGCATCTTTTTTCTCTGATTTTACTACATCCTTATAATAAACGAACTATAGAACCGGCATCGCCTAACGTCGTAATTTTTCGACAGTGCCGAAATATTTCGTCGCCCGGCCATGCGGTGAACCCAAAGTTGTCGAAATATTGCGACGCTCGGCCGTGGTAAAATGTTACTTTCAGAATGTGTCGCAATTATAAGGCAATAGGCCAATGGATGCAATTAGTCGGTGACGAAATTTTCCGACAGCCGGCCGGTGGGACATATGCAAATGACGTAATATTCCGTCAACAGTACTGAAAGGGTTAAAAAAAAAATAAATAAATAAAAATTTATGTTAGAAATTTAAGTAAGAATTACATTTTATTTCGGCACAGGACTGTCATAGGTCTAATTATTTCCAATATGGTATTATTTTACTTACTTTTTCCAGCAGTTACCACCAACACTCTCGGGTCTTTGAAAACAGCTGATTTCCAACTGACGTAACTTAGCCGATGTCAAATGTCAAATTTGATTTTTGACAGGGAATTCAGTAGCGTCACAGTTAAAACACATATTTAGGAGTCAACTTGACAAGTGGTTGCGTTTTGAATGACTTTTATAAATAAACTAAAAAATATATTGTATAAAAAAAAAGTTTTGTCCCGATTCACCTGGAAGTCCCTATACACCTCGTTTTACGGTAATATAACCTCATTAGGTATGCAAAAGGACTACAGGGTGACCCACCAACAATTTATGCCACTTCCATGGTTTGCAAAATTCTTTCTTTTCATCAAGTCCAGGTAGTACCACCCGGTTTTGGGTCAATTTATGCGTTTTGCCTATTGTTATCCCATCATAAATACTGAAAATGGTACGCCAAAGGCGTGTGGTTTTTAATTTAACCAAAATTTTGTTTACCAATACATATATATATATATATATATATATATATATATATATATATATGTATATAGATAAAATAATTATCATTATATATTATCACACAACAATTAAATTATAACAGGTTATATTCTTCGTCATCTGAGAAACTGTCATCACCTCTTGACATTCACATTTTCATCTTCTGGTTAATCACATGCTGTACTGCTTTTCGCCAGTTCTCTGACGTCACTTCTCTAATGGCTTGTTCAAACAGTAGCTTAACATCTTTCATTTTGAATGTGGTGTTTGTCTTCCTACAAGTCCTTTCACTTGCGCCCATAAAAGTTATATAGGATTTAGTTCGCAATGATATGGCGGTAAGCGTAGCACAGTTACATTATATTTTTCTGCTATATCTTCCACAGCATATTTCATAAAACGATATTTGTGTAAATTTGCTATGGCTAGTAGTTCTTTCTTTATCAAATTGGGTTCAAAGTCAATACCTTTGGTAGTTAGGCTGCCGATAATTTCTTGTTTTCTCCAAGATGAAGTTGATGTCTTCTCTATGAGCAGTGAATGATAGCTTGCGTTATATATACCGAATCAGCCGGAAGATATTTTATCATTTCGCCAAGATAGGCTTTGAAAACATCCGAATTCATGTCCTCATGGTAATCCCCGTCCGGCACGACTGCAGAGTTAGGAAACCTTCTTTTAAAAATCCCTCTTCGCTTCCCATGTCTGCAATTATTATTAGTCTCTTCTTTTTTCCTGTAGGCACTTTGATACCAGTTGACAGACCTTTGATGAAAGCTTGGCGGGCACTGGTTATATTTTTGTCTTGTCACATTTTTTGTACTATAAAACCTTCGTTGATCCACGTCTCATCAAGATAAAAAAATTTCTTTTGCTCCCTGCGGTTCTGCTTTATACTTCTCAAGTATTTTCGTCACCAGCAAGCAGTTTTAACAAGTGCTTTTTGGTTATGCTTTTCCCGGGCAAAATCCATGTTTTTTAAGGTTGTCCATAAGAATTTTCTAGTTATCAAAGGAATGCTGTTATTGTGGGTATTTTTTTTTAAATAAAAAAGAGTGAGCTTTTCTTCGAATTGGGCATTTGGTGTCTTCGTCAAGGACTTTTGCTGGTCTTCCTGGAATTTTCTTGGGAGGTTCTACTGGACTGCTCTCTCCCGCAATAATTTAATAAGGATGGACTTTCCAGTTCCAGTCATTCACTCACTGATAATTATTAGAACATGTTTTCCTTGGAGTGAATGTCGCCATTTTATTAATATTCGTATAATACTGTTAACAGTGTGGCGTAACAGCGAATACTAACATATTTAAAACACAATTAAGGAGTATTTATAATATGTGTTTTATTACCTGCCTCCATTAAGTACTAACCTATTATGTATGCATTGAGTAAAATATGTAATCTATAGAGTAATAAAAACCTCATGCAAAATGACAGGGCAAAAGGACAGGGATCTAAAAGGATCTTTATTATTATTTCTATAAACAAAGTTTACCTACCCCTATGGACGACCCCGAAATTCAGCCAAACTGGACGAAATTCCCCATTTTATTGCTCTATACATTTCTGAAACAGACTATAAAAAGTCTATATGTGTAAATTGTTAAAACATTTTTGCAGCAACATCAGAAATATTTTTAAGTTGAAATTCAAGAATTGAAATCAAGTGATAACACAGGGTAACAAAATAACAAAATAAAAACAAAAATTTGGTGCCGGAAATCTAACATCTGATTTTAGATGTTTTTAATGTGCTGATTCCAAAAATGCCACCAGATTTTTTCTATCAGCTCTAGTTTTTGAGATACAGGTTACAGGTTAATTGATATGTTTTTCTGATAAAGGACAACAAATAAAGAGATAAATATGTACTTAATCATCAAAATAGAAATTTCCCAGGATCTAATTAACCAAATGGATACCTGGAATTGTCCCTGACCCAATGTTCCTATACTAGGAACTACTCAATACACTGCTCTTAATTACTTTTATACCTGTAATTGCCTATGACCCGATCCTTCTATACCTGCTTGGCTGTACTCAATTTAGTATATTACTGAGTTTTCCCAAGTAAAGTTGTGCTATTATTTTGTGTAAATTTTGGTCGTTTTGTAGTATCAAAACACTAAACTGAAACAATGGCATCCACAAGCAGACGTACCTGTGTAAATCATCCCGATGTTTTTTGTTATATGTGTGGTGAATACATTTTGAACGAGAGCAGAAAAACGATTTCTGACTTTGTGAAAAGAGCTTATCTTGCCTATTTTGGCGTTCATTTAGGAGATCAAGATAAATCTTGGGCCCCACATTTCATATGTAAAACATGTGTTGAACATTTGCGACAGTGGACAACTAGAAAGAGAAAATGCCTAACGTTTGGTGTACCAATGGTTTGGAGAGAACCGCGAAACCATCATGACGACTGCTATTTTTGTCTCGTTAATATTAAAGGCATAAATAGAAACAATAGACACAAATGGACATATCCTGATCTAGATTCTGCAAGAAGGCCTGTAGCGCATTCGGAAGAAATACCCGTTCCATCATCCAGTAGTCTACCCAAACTGACAGAAGATGATACAGAAACATCAACGTCTGACGAAGTTCAAAGAATTCAATCAGAAAACGACAGCGAATTTGAAGCCGATTTAGCAACTCCGCAGTGTTTCAATCAAGAAGAACTAAACGATCTTATAAGAGACCTGAATCTCTCAAAGGAATCCGCTGAATTACTTGCATCCAGATTAAAAGAAAAAAATCTACTTTGTTCAGGTACTAATATTACATTTTATCGTAAAAGAGATAAGGATCTGCTGCCTTTTTTCGCTCAGGAAAATGACTTGGTATTCTGTACCAATATAAAACGCCGCTTAGAAAAAATGGGTTTGCCTGAATACACTAAAGATGATTGGCGCCTTTTTATTGACAGTTCAAAACGTAGTTTAAAATGTGTCCTTTTACATAACGGTAACAAATATGGCTCAATTCCTATTGGTCATTCTACTACCATGAAGGAAGAATATGAAACAATTGCATTAGTTTTGAGAAAAATTAAATATGAAGAACATCAGTGGGCAATTTGTGTTGATTTAATGGTTAACTTCCTCCTTGTACAGTGGTTATACAAAATATCCTTGTTTTTTGTGCCTTTGGGACAGCAGAGCTAAAAATGAGCACTGGGTTAACAAAAATTGGCCTTCAAGAGATGTCACGACTCAAGGAAAACAAAACCTGATCAACGAACCTTTGGTTTCAAGAGAAAAAATCTTACTTCCGCCCTTGCATATAAAGCTAGGTCTAATGAAGCAATTTGTGAAATCTTTAAATCGAGATTGAAATTGTTTTGGGTATTTGTCACGTAAATTTAGTGGCATTATCACGGAAAAACTAAAAGCTGGTATATTTGATGGTCCTCAAATAAGGCAACTTGTTAAAGATCCACAATTCATCACATCAATGAACGAGACTGAATCTAACGCTTGGTGTTCATTTGTTCAAGTAGTACAAAATTTTCTTGGCAATCATAAAGCAGAGAATTACGTAGAATTAGTGGAAACTATGCTTTCAAATTTTAATATTCTCTGCTGTAACATGAGTATAAAAGTTCACTACCTCCACAGCCACCTAGATCGTTTTCTAGAAAACTTAGGTGGTTGTAGTGAAGAACAGGGGGAAAGATTCCATCAGGATATTAAAACTATGGAAGATCGTTATCAAGGACGATGGGATAGCCACATGATGGTGGACTACTGCTGGAGCCTTCAGCGAGACTGCCCTAGTAAACTCCATTCTAAAAAGTCGTATAAAAGAAAATTTTTATGTGATTAGTGACTAATGTAATTATGTAAATTAAGTTTTTGCAATAAATACTTAAATCCATGTGTCTTTGTTTTTTTAACTGGCGATAGTAATATTATATATTATAACAGTTATAACGTAAAATATATATATATACAATCTTTTTTTTTTTTTAAACTAGATCTGATAGACAAAATCTGAGAACTTTTTTACATTCTGCATCCAAAAATTACCCAGGAACAGTTAAAAAATCGCAGGTACCAAAACGTGTGTTGGCCTGTGTAATGATTCCAGAATAAATTAAAACATAAAATCATCAAAATCTCAAATCAGGAATAAATTACTTAGGGACTGTTTGCCTAGAGCTCTTCAGTTTCGAAAACATTCGATAAATACTACACATCTTTATTCTGGAAGAAATTGCCTATCTAACGCGAAAAACCGCATTCCTGTAGCTTATTTTGTTCATAAATTATGATAACTTGAAAAATTGCCAGTTGCCTTTCAATTGAACAATAGTTTAGGTTTAAAAGCCGATTAATAAAAGAATTTGAGGCGAATCAGTAATAGTTAACAGAAAAGTTTCAATCGAGTTACATACTTTTTTCAAGGAGTAACGAACCAGATACAATCTTTGCTTGGGTCGTGGATCAAAGCCAACTGTAACCCTAATTTATCAAGGGACACTAAGAAGGCTAAAGAGAGGGGTGAGTTAACCGCTGGCCTAGCACAAAAGTTGGCATCGACTCGACGTCTAAGATAAGATCAAAGTAAAGTGTGGGTTTATGTTAAACAGAAAATTAAATAACTCAGGATATCCCTTTATTTGTCAAATTAAGCTCCGGCTGAAGCCATCACATATCTCAAACATTTAGCTCTAATTAAAATAATTTAAATGAGCGAAGAGATAAGCAATTCAAATTATATAATGGTTCAGCGGAGTAGCGTCTTGTTTGTCAGACTTTTACAGAATTTGCTCTCGATGGATTGTTCTAAACTACGTACCCGATTGCCAAATTCAAATTTTGGTCAAAAATTAAAGATTATATGGGGATGACCTGGTAATATTGTGGTAAAAATTTAATATGGCAGTTATTCAATATACTTCAAGTTGTTCATAAAAATCAAGGGTTACGTAGGAATGAACTGGTAACATTTTGATACAAATCCAAGGTTGATTTTGTCGAGGAAAGTAAAAATATAATTTCCTATACTGAGGTATTCTGTGTACTTTTTACTGCAGAAAAGTTCAATTTTAAGATCAAACATATGCCTAAAAATATTTTACCTTTCCTTTACTGTAAAAAAAAGTTTAATAACACAGGCCTGTATAACATTTATGATCAAGCTATTTTAATTTTTTTCTCTTAATTAGGACTTATATTTATCTTAATTAACCCATTTTTGCTTCTATCACTTAATTTTTTTTGTAAACCAATGTCTCTGAACATTCGCAGCAAATTAAATTAAATTCCTTCTTTTTGTTCGAAACGTTGAGACACGCGTTAAAACCTCGTTTTAAATTGGACAGTTATTGGGGTATTTACCTGCAGTAACTAGACCATAGTTGGGGATTCCCCTACACTCGGTTTATTTAGAACAGAGAGCGATATTATTTAGTATCAACATGATATTCGAACGGGCGTTTTCTGTCTAGTTTTCTAGTTCTAGGAGTGTTTCTTTGTGTACTTTCTATACAAAAATGTAGGTGTTATAAAAATAAATCTGATGACTTTTGTTATATTTGTGGACAGTTCATAGTAAAAAAGTTTTAAAGAAACATTACTGATTTTGTAAAAAATGAATATTTTGATTACTTTAAAATGAAACTTGGAGATCAAGATAAACTTTGGGCACCCCATGTTATCTGCAAGATTTGCGAAGAAGCCTTGAGACATTGGTTTAAAGGAACAAGAAAAGCCCTACCGTTTGAAATACCAATGGTCTGGAGAGAACCTAGAAATCACACTGACGACTGCGATTTGTCTTTGTGATATTAAAGGTCATAATCTCTAAAGCATGTTAACTTCCCAATATTCGGTCGGCAATACGACCAGTTCCACATGATGCTGATATACTTGTTCCAGTCCAGTATTCCAGTCTAATGTCGAATCCGAATCTTCAACAGATAGAGAAATTTTTGAAGCATCTACTTCAAGAACCAGTGAAACGCAGCTATTTTCTCAATTAGAACTGCATGACTTAGTCAGAGATTTAGGACTTCCAAAAGATCTATCTGAGATTTTAGGATCCAGGTTAGCAGAAAAAAATTTACTTGTTCCAGGAACATTTTATTGGTATTGAAATCGTGAGGTTGAATTTGTCCATTACTTCGCCGCAGCTGCTTCACTTGTGTATTGCCAAAACGTAACGGAGTTGGTTGCCCACCTTAAAGCTATTCTACTACACAATGGCAATTAATATACATCTGTTCCTGTTGGTCATTCAACACAACTAAAAGAAAATTACGAAAATCTTGAAGAACTGCTTTTAAGAATAAACTATATACATCTGGATTCTATTCTATTTACTCTATTCTAAAACCTTAAGATTTTAACATTGCTTTTGGGCCAACAATTCGGAGATACCACATATCCATGTTTCTTATGTGAGTGGGACAGTAGGGCAGGAGATGACCACTGACTCTTCATATAAAATTGGGTCTGATGAAACATTTTGTCAAAGCTTTAGTTAAAAAGGGTGGTTGTTTTAAGTACTTGTGTGAAACATTTCCGGGTCTTTCTGAAGATAAACTAAAAGAAGGCATTTTTGTTGGGCCACAAATAAGAAAGTTAATGAAAAGTAATGAAATTGAGATGGTTATGAAGGAAATCGAAAAAAAAGCGTCGATAACTATAAAAGAAGTTATAAATAGGTTTTTAGAAAACTACAAAGGCCCAGAATTTAAAAATATTGTTGAAAACATGTTGGATAAATTAAGGAAGGTAGGCTACGGATAACCGGAGACATTAAAGAGATGAAGTGGCGATATCAAGAGCGTTGAGATGTCACAATAGTGGCCGACTACTGTTGGATGCTTAAAAGGGACGGTCCTACAGTAGAATATAGACGAAAAATAACGAAAAGAAGCTTCTCTGGAAAAAGAGAAAGGTTTTTCAAGAAAATAAATTAATTAATGTTATTTTTTTAATACTCTAGCGGTTTTATTATTTGTTTTGTTATATATATATATATATATATATATATATATATATATATATATAAATATTCTTGCTTTTTACATTGTTGTATTTTGTTTAAAAATCTTACATGATAGAAAAAAACTGAAAACAGATTTGAAATTAGCATCACTTAAATACCACATATCAGTTGGAAAATTCAATTCACATTTTATAAAGGATTCAAACGCAGGTCTGTGTAATTTTGGCTTGTTTGGGACATATTTTCGTTTGCCATAAGCAATTAACATATGAAACTCCTACACATGCAGTTCTTTATAAATGATGAGCCCGTTAGCACTCGAAATCTGCATGAAAATTACAGAAATACTTTAAGAGTACCACTTTTTCAACCGGCCGTTGAAATAAACGGGATATTAGCATGTTGCCAACTATTTTGATTAAGGAGACCACTTTATTTTATACTGGCAACATTAAGTTAAAAATGCATAATTTCAGTGTAAAGTATTTTACTCCAAATAATATTATCTGTATGTAAGAAGATCAATAAAATGCGGAAAAAGTTCTAATTTTAGCCATATCGATTTCCATGAGACAGGGGCGAAACTTCAAATTTTAGCCTCCCTCGCCGAAGATTGGTGTGGGCCCACAAATTAAAAAACAATAACTAAAGCATAAATATTCAGGACAAAAAGATAATTACCCTAAGTAAGGTAATGAAAGAAAACTATTTAACTAAAATCTTTTCTTCTAACTTTCATTTCTCAAGTCTTTAATTAACTGCTTCTTGTTCATTCATTGAGCGTCTATTGCCAAAATCGTTAACCCGTTTAATCGGTCTTGAGATGTTTTGTTCCTTAAATTATTTTTTTTATTTTGAGTTTTGAGAATGATCTCTCCGCTATCGCTACTGTTATGGGAAGTACAAGGAATATTGTTAGAGCAAATATATCTTCTGTGAAATTAGGTACTTTTACTTACTATTATTCAACAAATTCCTTTATGTCGCAAAAATGTTGTATTTCGTATTTTAGAAACAACAAAGTGGAAATGTTTCAGATAAATCGATTAGTGCAAATTTTCTGCCGACTTCAGTATAGCCTCTTCTGACAACTTAACAAATTGTTTTGAGTACAAAAGAATACATTTTTGTACTGTGATGTTCATAGCTTCAGAACTGTTGCATATTTGGTTGCCAACAATGTTAAACATTTTGAAAAATAAATTTACCCGAAAAAGGCATTCTCGGTTGTGAAATATATACGCGTATATACTTCTTTAATTTTTCGTTTATAAAATCCTGGAACCGACGCTAGGACCTTGGTTTCTTTTATATTTATAATATGACCAGTGGTATGCTGGTATTCAGCTAAAGCAGATTGAATAATTTGTTTCTTTCACATCGTTTTATATCGTTCATCTTCCTCAAGTCTAGTGAATAGTTCTCCTACATACACTTCCCCACAGGAGCAAGGAATTTTATATACTCTTGTTTGAAAAAGTACAACATCTTTCGGGGATCTCAAATCTTCTTATGTGTATTGAAGATTGTCCGAATGTTGAACTGCCGAAGTAATCGTTCTATTTTGTCTGTAGTGCTATGTATTCAGGAGCTGAATTACTTACGACCGGTTGCAGAAAGCTCAATTAAAGTTTAAAATGTTTAACGGAATGTAAAATTTGACAGCGACTTCCTAGATTTATGTAAGCAACTTGTCAAAGCCGAAAGTTCGGTTAAATATTCTAAACAGCAATTACGTTTTGTCTAATCAGGGGTTTATCTTTTAATTGAACTCGTAATATCTTCAATGCAATAGCCATTCCATCTCAGAGCTTCCGTCAGTTTCTCTGTTAAAGAATCTTGTTTATAGATCTAAATGGCTCTAAATACTAGTGAGTTAATAACCGATTTATTTTATGCTGGATGGTGGTGAGAATTTGCAGTTAAATATCTATTTGTATTCGTTGATTTTGTTTTTTCTTGGAATAATTGTAATAGCTGGGAAGTTATATTTTTTTCATTCAGAATATTTGACCACGATATACAAATAAATGTTTGATTTGCTATTTTTTGGAAGAAGTTAAATTAAGTTTGGTAAGGGCCTTAACAATATTCAGATATCTTAATTTTACTGCATTCGACGACAACGCTCTCCCGACCTATCTTGTGATAGCAAGTCCCATGTACCAATATTAATACCAAAAAATCGATAAATTTCCTTTACCCGGAACTTCCCTCGTTACGAATTTTTCCTTTTATTAGGAATAGTGAAGAGTGACCCAATTTTGTTCAGTACATAGTCATTTAATAACCCATATATATTGTATTTTTAAACATTTTTATTGGGTGCCATTTTGTTCCATCATATTGGATTCCTATCAATATTTTACCAGTTTCTACCTATGCCACACTTGATTTTTGGGCATGATTTAAAATAAATTTAATAAGTAGTTTTTACATTGACAAACCACGTCATTTTCTTACTTCATGTTGAATTCGTACCAGTTTATCCCTAGATCATGTTTAATATTTCTGCAAAATTGAATAAGATTTTTTACGGTGATTTTTTTAAAATTTTATTTGTTCATATAATCCATTTTGTTTCGCCATGTTGAATTCGTACCACAACTTTACCAGTTTTTCACTATCTCACACTTAATGCTTGCACAAAATTTGAAGTTAACTTAATAAGTAGTTTTCTCAGGCTGATTTTTTTAAAAATTTTTTTAATGGCCTTAGGCATAGCCTATTTAGCCACGAATACAACTTAAATATTTCTCTCAAAATTCGCTATTCAATTATGTGCACGGTTAGAACATACTAACTGCGATCCCTCCCATGTGCAGGCTGATTTTTTAAATATTTTATTAGGCCGCCATTTTTTTTTGCCATCTTGGATTCATATCTTAAAATATTACCACTTTATTCCTATATAACACTCGATTTTGTCGTTAGTTATTTTAACGTCTCACTAGTCCGCCATCTTGTTCCGTCATATTGGATTTTTAGTAAAATATTACCAAGTCATTGCCATATGATCCTTAATTTTTGACTAAAATTTGAAGTCGCACATTTTTTGTCATTTAGGGACGCTAAAACGGTGTTATTTTTTTACGCTTACAACCATTTTATTCAGCCGCCATTTTGTTTCCCCATCTTGAATTATTACCCCAATTTTATTAGTTTATTTCTATGCCACAGTTAGTTATGATACATTTTGAAATCATTCCACTAAGTAGTTTCTCCTGCTGGATTTTTAATAATTTTATTAATCCGTTTATTACTGTTCCGCCATCTTGGATTCGTACCAAAATTCTACAAATTGTTTCTTACACAATATTTCATTTTTGTGCAAAATTTGAGATAAACTGGGTAAGTAGTTTTTTAGTAATTTTTTTAACATTTCACCAAGTCGCTATTTTGTTTCAAAATACTGGATTTTTACTAAAATGTTCCCCACAAGACCCTTAATTTTTGGACAAAATTTGAAGTCAGTCGGGTGATTAGTTTTTATCTATGCCGCGAACAGACAGACAGACCGACGGAATTGAGAAAATTTGGTTTTAGGCACCTAGGGACTCGGAGGGTGATTTTTTCCACGATTACAATTCTTCCCTTTTACGAGGGAAGTAAAATAGGATATATCTCCTAAAATGACGAAAAAGCCGCAGCTTTCTTTATTCCCGATACAGCAGATCCTAGGCCTCTTCCCTTTGTGATGTTTATACCCAATTTGTGCAGAGAGTGTTATTTGCTTTTACTGAGGCACTTTGGTTTGTGATGTTTGTAAATCCCGCCAATCTTTCTGTAATGGTGATTTGTAATAGCTTGCCTTTCGTCTCTCTCTATTTCTACGTAATAATAATTGTTTTATTCATCTGATCCACTGCAATATCCTGGGTCGTATCGATTGTTGAGAAAAAGCAACATTCCTTAATTTTTCCCACTAAATGTTTTTTTAGATTGTTTACAAGGCACTGTATCAATTCATTTTGTACTTTAACACTTAAGTATTTAGCGCCCCTTTTTGGCGAAGATACTAATTGCTTCATAATGGGATCATATTTGGACAAAAGATTAAACTGAGTTAAAAAATACATCATTAATATCCTCTCTATGACCCTGAGGACGAATTGTTAGTCAAAGTTAAGGTAATATCTATCAACCTCTCCAGCACTTCTTGAAAAAAAATTGTTTCTGGTGGCAGGTTCTGTTTTGCGGCTTCATCTACGTACTCATTAGCTGTCCATTGGTCGTATACAAAAAGCATGCAAGTGCATGTGATTTTTAGCTTTTTCCACAAATTTTGCCAGTCGTCGATGTCGTTGGAAAAAGACGTTCTGGTTGTTGAAAAAATATCTTCCTTGGTTGATTTCAGGCTGCTTTTTCTGTGTGTAAATATATTTAGAGAAAGACCTATTATTTGAATCTTTAGGAAATAAGCAAGAACTTGAGCTCCTAGGCCGCTACCACCACAGGACCCCTCAGGACACTGCAACATTGTTAAAAGAGCAAGCAAATGATTTCCTAATAACTGATTGATGCGTTTAAAGATTGATGACTAATATTGATTTGCACTCCCCAATTTCCAGATATTATTCTCTTGAATTTCTACTTCCAGTACAAAATCAAAAAAATATGTGTTAAATATGGGAAATAGAGTGCGTTCGCTTCTCAAATTGTTTATGTTAGTTTTAAATTCAAAAAACAAAAAAAAACTTCTTGTCATGCCTATCGTTTGTTTGAAATGCTATTTATGGCGCATTATAAAAAACGTATACCAGATACAACATTTCTGCAGGCTCTTCAAACTATAGAGACTTGCCTTTTCCCTTGCTATCTCAGAACTGTATCTTTTATTGTTTCTATTGTTGTTACAAACTTCTAGCCAACTTTTTTAACCGATTATGCGTAAAACAATGGCCATATTATTATTTTATATCGATTAAAAAATGTAATTGTGTTTTCAGCAACTCGGCATAGTTCGAAATAAATGGTAACTTTTAAACGATTATCTGACTTTTTTTACTCGTTTATTATACACGAGCCGTATTGTTTGCCTTGTAAATATAAAACAACATTGTTAGAATATACCATAAATTTCCATAATTCTAGTACGCGCCACTTCTCAAAGTCATTTTCACAAGATCGGTTTTGCATATTACTCGGCAACAAAAAGTATTTCTAACATTCTCAAATTATATAAAGGAAAAACTGATTAACTCATTTAGTGTGCTGTTTAATTTATCGTCTCGCAGAAAAATAACGAAATTGCTCTTCAAGAGTGTATTTGAAGCATTAGTATTAGCAAAAGGGACATAGTAAATATAGGGGGGGGGGGGATGTTACTGTGAATTTTTTTACAATTTCATAAATTACTATTTGTACAAGGCTGCGAATCATTTTTCACACGGGTTTGAATGTATTTTAAATATTAAATGAGTGTTCGAAATTTTGTTATGCAGGGTGTGTATGGTCAAGTTTCAGCAGTGGGTAAGGGGTGTCAAAGTAACCCTAGTGTTTCAAATAAAAACCTAAGGTAAAGTCCGTTTCCGAATTATCATTTCTTAAAAAACAAATGGATATATATATACAGGCAGAATAAATTGATAGTTCTCATTTATAAAGTTTTTGATGAAAACTACATATTAACAACGGTTTTGTTACTTTTTAGAATTTCAGGAGCTTGCGTGCCGCATGAATTTAGTAATATCAGGATAACCATACGAAATGCCTACCTCCAAATTAACTAAACTACCTATATTCCGAAAAAAAAAATCTATGTGTACAGGGTTTTTCCTTATAATTTGGCACGCTTTTAAAGGTATTATTTGAAGGAACACAAAAAAAAAGGTTTATATAAAAGTTTCAGATTATACATTAAAAAAAAAAACTGAGAATTGGATAATAGAAAAATCGAAAAAATCATTATTTTTTTTTCAAATGGATTATTTTTTTAAAAATTTCAAATCTCCTCGTTTTTCTCTTCAAAAATATATAGTTTATCTGTCTGTATAAGAACTTTCTGTAATAATTCGACTTTAAACTTTTTTTTATTTTAATTGCAATAGAGCATCCCTTCTTTGGTCTAGCAAGCCATGAAAGTCAAACAGAATTTGATGAATATTGGATCTTACTTAGCTATGGATGACGACGGATAACAAAACAAATGAACTGAAATAATAACTACTCATGCATAAACGTCATACCAACGGTAATATTTCTTTTATTTACCTATAAAATGCTTTTTATCGCGGAAGAAAAATTTCGTGCAGTTGCATTATATTATGCAAAATACAATAGTGCCATAAAAGCAGCTTGTCAGTATCAGATTAAATATCAAGCGATAGAATTCCATCAAGACAAGCTATTGTTTTCATACCGAAAGAAAAACTCTCCAAAGGAAAAAGAGAGTCTCCAAAGACAATAGTGAAACATATTGATAAAATTGAAAACTTGCTAAAAATAAATTTTCTTCTAGAAAATCCATTTTGCTCAATACTGGATGTTGCACGCGTTAGGAGTAAGTCATGGAAAATGATACATATGACCCTTCAAAAGTATGGATATCATTCCTATAAAATCAGGCCAGTTCAACATTTATCAGAAGGCAATAAAATACAGAGATACTGATTTTCTGCAGACGTGCTAGGGAGATTAGAAGTCAATAAACCAACTTCTTGACATAATGCTGTGTCAGATGAAGCCACGTTTACGACAGCGGGCATCAGCAGAAATAAGCCTTTCTGTGCAACGCAAATTCCTCATAAAATAGAAGGGGTGAAAAAGCAGAGTCAGAAGGCTTGGTATGTGTGGTGTGATCTACTAAAAAATAAAATAATAGGACTCTTCATTTTTGAGGGAACATTAACAGGAGATCATTATTTAAGTTTTCTATGAAGTAGTTTTTTTGGAGAATATTCATATTCGCCAGTATAAAGATATTATTTGGCATCAAGATGGCGCACTTCCGCATTACATTCAATTGGTGATTCATTTTCTTAATAAGCAGTATAATTTGTGGACTCATTCACTGTCCAGCAAATAGCCATGATCTTACCTCTTTAGATAATTTCTTGGTGGAGTATTTCATTGACAGAGTTTACTTCAATAGGACATATAATTTGGCAGAATTACGGCAGAAAATTGAATAAGAAATTCTGATTTTAAGTAACGAATATTCTTTTTTTTGCTTCCCTCGTAAAAGGGAAGTATTGTGATCGTGAAAAAATCACTGTCCGAGATTTTTCAAATCTTCACGTTTCATGGTTCCTAGATGACGAAAAACATGTTTTCTTAATTCTGTCTGTCTGTCTGTTCGAGACGTAGCTAAAAAACTACTTACCCGATTGACTTCAAATTTTGGTCAAAAATTAAGGGTCATATGGGGATGACCTGGTAATATTTTGATGAAAACCCAATATGGCGAATCAAAATGGCGGCCCAGTGAAACGTTAAAAAAATTATTATTAAAAATTTACTCATCCAATTTATCTCAAATTTTGCAAAAACATCAAGTATTATGTTAGAATCAACTGGTAACATTTTAATTTTAAGAAAATATTTAAAAATTCAGCCCGAAAAAACTGCTTAATGGTTTGACTTAAAATTGTGTGCCATAACTAATTGTGGTATAGGGATCAACTATTAAAATAGTGGTACTAGTTCAAGATAGCCGAACAAAATGCTTTATCAATTCCGTCGGTCTGTCTGTCAGTTCGCTCGCCACATGGCTTAAATACTACTTACCCGATAGACTTCAAATTTTGACCAAAAATTAAGAATCATATGGGGATGACCTGGTAATATTTTGGTAAAAATCTAATATGGCCGAACAATGTTAAAAAAATGGTTAGAGTGGTGTATTATTGGGGGTTAAGATTCAGTTAAAAAAAAAACAGTCTTTTTTTTAATTGTCGTCGTTTCGCAACTTAATTGTTGCATCCTCAGGACACATATATAGATCCTATGTCCAGCATGAAACTCACATTATCAGTCTTTGCATACTCCGTTGGTCCGCATATATTTCCTAGATATTAGGTTTCTAAATGGTTTTTTTTAAAAATCCTCTTGTTATGTTAGACCGGTGTATTATTTGGGATTAGGAACCAGTAAAAGAACACATGCCTATTTTTAAATAGTCGATGTTTCGCAACTTTATTATTGCATCCTCAGGACCCATATAGATTCTATATCTTGCATGAACCCCATATTATCAGTCTTTACCTATTCCCTTGGTCCACAGATATTTCCCAGATATTAAGTTTCTATGGTTTTCGTTAACGATTCTCTTGTTTTTATGTTAGACTGTTTATTATATAGATTTTATATCCTGCATGAAACCCATATTATCAGTCTTTGTCTACTTTGTTGGTTCGCAGATATTTCCCAGATGTTAAGTTTTTAAATGGTTTTCGTTAATGATCTTCTTGTTTTTAGAGTGGTGTATTATTTAGGGTTGATAGACTGATAATATGGGTTCTATACAGGAACCAAAATCTATGTGTCCTGGGGATGCAACAATGAAGTTGCGATACGTCGACAATTTAAAAAAGGGCTTTTGTTTTTTTTTACTGTATCCTAACCCCAAATAATACATCACTCTAACATAACAAGAGGATCGGTAACGAAAAGCAGTTAAAAAGTTAATATCTGGGAAATATCTGCGGACGAATGGAATAGATAAAGACTGATAATATGGGTTTTAATTTAAGATGGCGAGACAAAATGGTGGCCAAATATAGTTTTTAAAAAATGAACTTACAAAAATCTTGTTCAATTTTTGCAGAAAAATTAGATGTGAAAATGGGATAAACTGGTACGAATTCAATATGACGTTAGCAAAATGGCGTCATGTTTCAATGTAAAAACTACTTACTGAATTTATTTTAAATTATGCCCAAAAGTCAAGTGTGCCAAAGGTAGAAAGAAAATGGTAAAATATTGGTAGGAATTCAAAATGGTGGTACAAAATGGCGCTCAATAAAAATGAAAAGACACACATGTAATATATATACTGTGACTATATACTGTGCTAAATTGGGTTACACTTCACTATTCCTAATTGAAAAAAAAATCATAACGAGGGAAGTTCCGGGTAAAGGAAATTTACCGATTTTTATATTAACAGCGCAATTCAAAAATTATGTAAATTGTATCAAGATTGTTTTAATAATGGAGGGAGGTTCCTATGTGAATATTTAACTAATTTGTTCAAATAGAAACAGTTAGAAATATTACTATTTCTAACTATTAAAATTCAAACTTTTCTTAATATATTATTTCAGTTCCTTTGTTTTGTTATCCGTTTGTCATCCATGGCTAAGCACGATCCAACACTCATCAAATTCTGTCATGGCTTGCTGGAGATAAAAGTTTAAAGTCGAATTATGGCAGAAAGCTCTTATCCAAACATAGACTAACTATATATTTTTGAAAAGATGAAAATGAGGAAATTTTACATTTTAAATATAATACCCTATGTATTCCATTTGAAAATAATATTGATTTTTCCGATTGTCACTTGTTTTTTCTAAATATTTATATCTAGAATCATCGTAAAAAATCTAAAAACTTTTATATAAACCTTTTTGTGTATTCATTCAAATAATATCTTTAAAAGCCTGCCAAATTATAAGGAAAAACCCTGTACATAGTAAAGCGTTATCAAACGACTAACACTTCAGGAACTTATATCCAGTTCCTTCGTTTCTATGCACATATAGATATCTGAATGTTTATGTTAACACCATTAGGTTTTAAATTATGGGTCCACTTCTTCTCAGGTCACGGGTCACGGCTCTGTGCCCTGTACTTGATTATTCCTAACAATAATATAGAAATTTTTTCTTAAGACACTCTGTGTACACCCGAGTAAAGGGCATATTTTACGGCAGGTAGGTAGTCCAAACTAATCTCGTATGGAAACAAACAGCGACTTTGGAGCAAATGCTTACCTTTTTTTTTCGTGATATGTAACTCGTTCATATAGCCAGACGTTTGAAGGAGCATTAAATTTTAATGACCCCTTTTCGGATCGAATTTCACAAAAGAAGTTAAAGGTTAATTGCAAAAATTATTAGCGTTTGTTCGACTCTGCGGTAAATGAAATTTCAAAATAACAAAAAAACTTATGAATGGGGCTCTGTTCATGTTATACGATATGCACGTCGTCTGGAAATATCAACTTAAAGAGTTATTCAAATGCAAAACGAAATAATAAGTTAAAGTGAAGATTGTGACTGAAAAGTATTTTTTGTTTTATCACTCTAGCTGTATTTATTTATTTATTTTTATTAAAGCTAATAAAAAAATCGGGCAATTTCCTTTACCCGGAACTTCCCTCGTTGTGAATTTTTCCTTTCATTAGAAATAGTAACGTGTAACTCATTTTAGTTCCGTACATAGTCATTTAGTATACTGTCTTTTCAAACATTTATAATGCGCGCCATTTGTTCCACCGTATCAGAATTGTACCAATATTTTATCAGTTTATACCTATGCCACACTTATTTTTTGGGCATGCTTTAAAATAAAATAAATTTTTTTTACACTGATTTTTTTAAGACCGCCATTTTGTATCGCCATTTTGAATTCGTACCAGTTAATCCCTGTATCATATTCAATTTTGCTGCAAGATATTAAGTCAATTGAATAAGAAGGTTTTTACATTGATTTTGTTATACATTTTATTTGCCCGCCATTTTGTTTCTCCGTCTTGAATTCGTACCACAATTTTACCAGTTTATCATACTTAATGGATGCCCAAAATTAAAATTTTTTGTAATAAGTAGTTTTTAGACTGATTTTTTTAAATAATTTATATATTTTGTTTTGCTGTTTTGGATTCATACTAAAATATTACACGTTGATTCCTTGATATTTGTGCAAAATTTGAGATAAATTGGTAATTTGTTTTTTAGTAATAATTTTTTTAACAGTAGTCCGCCATTTTGTTCCGTCATATTGGATTTTTATCAAAATATTAACTGGTCGTCCCCACATAACTCTTAATTCAAATTTTGAAGTCAATCGGGTAAGTAATTTTTAGGTATCCCGCGAACTGGACAGACAAATGGAATTGAGAAAACATATTTTTTGGCATCTAGGGCCGCTAAAACGTAAAAATATGTAAAACCTGCAATTTTTTTCACGATTAAAAACATTCATTTGGCCGCCATTCTATTGCGCCATCTTGAATTCATTTTACCAGTTTATCTCTATATCATAATTAATTCTTGCACAAAAAAAATCAATCTATTAAGTACTTGGTTTTTAAATTTTATTAAGCTGCCATTTTATTTCGTCATCTTATATTCGTACCAAAATTTTACTAGTTAATTACTACATAATACGTGATTTTTGTGCCAGATTTGAGATTAATTAGATAAGTAGTTTTTTAGTAATAATTTTTTACTAGACCGCCATTTTGTTTTGCCATATTGGATTTTTACAAAATGTGACCAGGTCATCCCCGTATGACCCTTATTTTTAGACCGAAATTTGAAGTCAATCGGGTAAGTAGTTTTTTACTATTGTAGAAACAGACTACAGACTGACAGACAGACCGACGAAAATGAGAAAACATGTTTTTCGGCATCTAGGGACACTAAAAAGTGAAGATATATAAAAACCTAGTGTTTTTTTCATGATTAAAATCATTTGTTTTGGCCACCATTTTGAATTCGTACCGTCCCACAATTTTACCAGTTCATCTCTATACCAAAATTGCAATAACGCACGCAAATTGAAATCAAAGTAGTTTTTTTAGGCTAAATTTTTAATTATTCTATTAAGCCTCTATTTTGTTTCGCCATCTTGGATTCAAACCAAAATTTGATCAGTTCATTTTCTCATAATACTTGACCTTTATGCAAAATTTGAATTAAATTGGATAAGCAGTTTTTTAGTAATATTTTTTTTTCATTTCACTAAGCCGCCATTTTGTTTCGCCATATTGGATTTTTACCAAAATGTTACCGACCATATGACCCTTAATTTTGACCAAAATTTGAAGGCAATCGGATTAGTAGTTTTTTTGTTATGCCGCGAACAGATGGACCGACAGACAGACCGACGAAATTGAGAAAACATGGCATCTAAGGACCCTGAAACGTGAAAATCTGAAAAATCTCGGAGGCTGATTTTCTCATGATTACAATACTTTCCTTTACGAGGGAAGTAAAAAATTGATATTTTTATTAATGAGGTATTGGCAGACAATAATGATTGTATTGTATCAAGAGCGCTCCCAATAGAGTCACACAGATACGCGAATATTTCCTAACATACATAGTATGTTGACTGAAATAGGTACTTTTCACCCAAATAATTAAATAGTCGGACTACAAGAACTCGAGAAAGTGAAGAAGCAGTTTTAAATTCAATTGATGAGAGTCCTGAACTTAGCACTAGTTCTAGTTCGGAGAATTCTTTACGATTTTTTGTTATACGCCTACCATATTCAACGGGTTCAAGCCTTACTTCCCGAGACTTTCCTGTGCGAATTAATTTTTGCCGATGGTTTTTGGAGAATATTGCGCAAAATCCCTTAATTGACTGTGAAATATTGTTCACAGGTAAATCTACCTTCTCAAAATAAAATCTCAAAAAATGTCCACAATATATTTGGGCCGATATAACCATCAAGAGCAATGTCTGGGCTGGTTGTTGGAAATGATTTAATTGGGCCAGAAGAAGTGTCAATTTTAATAGAATGTGATTCATGCATGATGGTGCACTAGCTCACTCCAGTATGCAAGCAAGACAATATTTCAATCATACATTTAACCGATGGGTAGGCCGTGGTGGACCCCAACTATGACTTCCTAGGTCTCCAGATTTAAATAGTTTGGATTTTTTCTTATGGGATACCTTAAAACACTGGTTTACAGCACTCCAGTTAACACTGTAGGAGAACTGACGAATCGAATCGAATTAGTTAATATTTTGTTAACATTATTATATTAGAAATGGTTATACTGGAAAGCAGTTGTTAAATATTTTTAATTAATTTTCTAGTTTACGCACACCAAATTCTATAAAAATATCTAATGTAATTGAAGTTTTTAAAAAAATAAAAAAATAACACCCTGTATATCCAAACTAAAGCAAAAACGGACGTATGTTTATGTAGACTTTTTATCATAAAATCATACTCAGATTAAGCCCCTTAGATATTGATATTCAATTGTGAATCACCCTGTATATTCTAAAAACATATTTTCATGAATTTTTCCATTTTTTTGTGAGTGGTGGATCGCTGACACAAACTTGTACAATAAACTTTTTTCCCAAAAACTTTTTTACGGACTTTTGGAAATTTTTATGACTTATTGTGTTTTGTGAACTTTTACGAACTTTTATGAACTTTTGTAAACTTTCCTTGGACCCCATTGAGCTTTGTATTTGTATCAATCCCTAACTCGTCTTTTGATTGCAGGATATAATTTTTAAGTGGATTCCGAAAACGATTATTAATGTTATATTATTAAATTAGTCTAGTTTGAGGTGTAGACTTAGATGTTGAAAGCAAAGTGATTTTTTTTTAATATTAATTGTCTATAAGTTCTATAACATGTTGAGCTGGCACAAAAATGATTTAAAAAGTTAATTTCTACTAATTTACCTTAGGGAGCATACAGGGAAATATTTGAGGGAATGCAAAAATGGAACCATTACATTAGTTTGTGACCTGACGGTTGATCACTAATTAAAAAATGATTTAAATGTTTGTTACGTCCTGGTTATACAAACAAAAATATGTTTAACCTTTTAATAATTTGCGAATTTTTCTGAGAATTTATGAACGCTTGTATACTTTCCAGAATTTCTCTGAACTTTTCAGGAGTTTTATGAACTTTTGTGACCTTTTTTCCTTTTACGAACTTCTCTGAACTTTTATAACTTTTATGAACTTTTTTATGTGAAGTTTCCTAAACTTCGATGAACTTTTACGAATTTATATCACATCTTCAATTCTTTTTTAAAATTGTCTCTCATTAAATTAAGTCTAACGCTTTTGTGAACTTTTATGAATTTTTCTATAATTTCAAGAACTTTTTTTCTGGGTATGTACAGGGTTTTTTCTTATAATTTGGAATGCTTTTAAAGGAATTATTTGAAGGAATACAAAAAAAGGTTTATATAAAAATGTTTAGATTTATTATGAAGATTTTAGATATGACGTTTAGAAAAACAAAAATATATAGTTTGTTTATGTTTGGATAAGCAGTTTTTGAACAATTCGACTGCACATTGAACACATCGACTTTACATTGAAACAGTTGATCCCGCTTAGCCATGGATGACAACAGGTAAAAAAACAAACGAATTAAAATAATATATTAAGAAAAAAATTGAATTTTTAACAATTAGAAATAATCACAAATATTTAAACAAAGAAGTGAAATGTGCATATAGGAACCTCCATTATTAAAACACTCTTAATATAATTTTCTTAACTTATGAAGTGCGTTCTTAAACTTGTCAAAACATGTGATCCCCACTGGATAATTTATTCTGGGGGTATGTAAAGGACAGGGTTTACTTTGATTTGCTAAATTTACGGTAGAAAATATCCTTTTTAATTCAACAAAGCCATTCATAAATTAAGCAAATTATATCAAGAGTGTTTTAATAACGGAGGTTCGTTCTTATGTGAACATTCCACTAGTTTGTTTAAATATTTGTTGTTATTTCTAATTGTTAAAATTATATATTTTCTTAATATACTATGTCATTTAATTTTTTTTGTTTTCTCTCGTCATCTATGGTTAAGCGGGATCTAGGATTAATTAAATTCTGTTTCGTTTTCACGGCTTGCTAGACCTAAAAATGCCAAAAACTGTTTATTTAGTAAAACGGTTTTATAATTAAATTTAAATGACTCAACAGACAATGTTTTAAATTTATCAGAAATTTCATTCTAAAGTGAAAAAATCGGTAAATTTCCGTTACCCGGAACTTCCCTGGTTTTGGATTTTCCTTTTGTCATAGAATAGAACTTAGTTCAGTCCATTTAGTAACACATATATACTGTCTTTTAAAACTAGTTTTATTCGTCGCCATTTTGTTAGATCATATTGGATTCCTACCAATACTTTACCAGTTTCTACTTATGCCACGCTTGATTTTTGGGCTTAATTTAAAATAAATTCAATAAGTAGTTTTTATATTAACACACACCACCATTTTGTTACGTCATATTGAATTCGCATCAGTTTATCCCAGATCACATTTAATTTTTCTGCAAAATTTCAATTCAATTGAACAAGATTTCATTGGATTTTTACCAAAATATTACCAGGTCATCCCCATATGACCTTTACTTTTTGACCAAAATTTGAAGTCACTCTGATGAGTAATTTGTGAACTGACAGACAAATACACACAAACCGACAGAGGGACCGACGAAATTGATAAAATATATTTTTACCACGGTTTTACTAGTTTATCTGTATACCACAATTATTTATGGCACATAATTTGAAATTAGCCCATTAAGTAGTTTTTCAGCCTGAAATTTTATTTTTTACTAAGTCGCCATTTTGTTTCGCATTATGGATTCTTACCAAAATTTTACCGATTGATTCCTACATATTACTTAATTTTTTTTTGCAAAATTTGAGAAAAATTGGATTAGTAATTTTTTAGTAATAATTTTTTTTAACATTTCACTAGGCCACCATTTTGTTTTGCAGTATTGGATTTTGACCAAAATGTTACCAGGTCATCCCCATATGACCCTTAAATTTTACCCAAAATTTGAAGTCAATCGCTTAAGTAGTTTTTAAGCTATGCTGTGAACTGACAGACAGATAGACAAACCGACAGACGGACCGACGGAATTGATAAAACATATTTTTTGACATCTAGAGACTCTAAAAAGCGAAGATATGTAAAACCTGAGAGGGTGATTTTTTCACGATTACAAATATTTTATTTAGCCGTCATTTTGTTTCTCCATCTGGAATTAGTACCACAGTTTTACTAGTTCATCTGTATACCATAATTATTTAGGGCACACAATTTGATATCAGGCTCTTAAGAAGTTTTTCAGGCTGAATTTTTAAATATTTATAGTCAGACCGACAGACAGACAGACCAAGGGGATTTAGGAAACATGTTTTTCGGCATCTAGGGACCCTGAAACGTAAAGATCTGAAATTATCTCGGAGGGTGATTTTTTCACGATTACTATATTTCGCTTTCACAAGGGAAATAAAAAAGGGATTTTCTATGGCATATAAAATAAAAATTTAAATTAGAATTGTTCAAAATCCGCTTATCCAAACATAGACAAATGTTTTTGAAAAGAGGAAAACCAGAAGATTTTATATTTTTAATAAAATACCGAGTATTCGATTTAAAAAAAAAACATGTTCTCCGAATTTCTGTCTTTTGCTTTTTTTTAAACGTCATATTTTGATTTTGATCAAAATAGGGATCCAAATATCGCAAATAATGTATTTAACTTCTCGCTTGTTTCACCTGATACTGTTGCTTCCAAACTTATGAAAATTAATTCGAATGCCAAAGGGATAGACAAAATATTTGAGGACATGATAAAACTATGTGTGCCTTACTGTGTGCCTACTCTTACGCATTGATTAATGATTGCTTAATGGAGTTGTGCCCAGCCGCTGGAAACATTCCCTTATTACCCCTATTCCAAGAAAACGTGTATGAATTGAATCACTTAAGACCAATTAGTATTCTGTGAGTACTCTCAAAAATTATAGAATCTGTTGTCTATGACCTATTAAAGGGCTATACTGATAAAAATAAAATTCTACCGGGTATACAATCAGGCTTTCTCTCTGGGCGTAGCACTACTACGGCTCTTTCCAACGTTGTTGATGACTTATTACGCGCAATGAATAATGGAAAACTTTCTCTTTTGACAATGTTGGATTATTCAAGACCATTCGACACTATACATCATGGCCTTTTGATCGCTAAATTGAAGTATTATGGTCTCTCACAGGAGTCCGTGGGTGGATTGGTTTAGAAGTCATTTGATAAATAGGCATCAGCAGGTGAAATTGGTGAGTGATAGTGAGGTTAACCTTTCTGAAAGCTTAGTGAATCCGAGTGGGGTATCACAGGGCTTCATTCTGGGTCCTTTGTTGTTTGCTATTTATACGGCTGATATAGTAAAATCAGTTGATTTGAATATCCATTTGTACGCTGACACGACTGTCAAGTATATACATCTTTTAACCCTGACTACAAAGAGGAACGCGTGGTCACTATTATGAATAGAAATCTTTATGCTTTACATACGTGGTCAAAAAACAACTCTCTAACCCGTCGAAGACTGTAGCCCTATTGATTGGTTTTGAGAAGCAAAGGCAAAAGGTCAACCTAAAAGATAAAATTTTGCTTGGAAATGATATCGTTGCTTTTAAAACGCATTTTAGAAATCTGGGACTAATTATACAATTAGCATATCTACGTCTGAAAAATCTGTATCCTTTCAAAAATATTTTAAATTTTCAAGTTAAACTCCTTGATTCTACTATTATTTGACTACTGCGATGCAGTATACGGCCCATGTCTAAATAATTACTACGCAAATCGTATACAGGTGGTTCAAAATTCTTGTCTTAGGTACTCTGCAGACATTGGGAGGCGGGATCACATAACCCCTTATTACTTTCAGTACGGCTTGCTTAGGATGAATGATAGAAGAGATGTACATTTCGTCACTCTAATAAAAAAATAATAACCTCTTGGCTGCCTTCCTACCTGAGAGATAAATTGGTTTTTGCTAGTGAAAATGTTGAGAAAACTAGAAGAAATCCAGTGTTGTTAGTGGTACCATGTCATGCTACCACCACCTTCAAGGGATCTTTCTCATACTATTCCTCTCTCATGTATAATTTTTTACCGCAGCATTTAAAAACTATTACAAATATTAATACATTTAAACGTAATCTTAAGAGTTTTTATGTCAATAATATGTAATAGCATTTCTAATAATTTCTTTCTACTTGGTCTGGCTATATATCTTTTCATGCATCTTTTCGTATATCTTTTTTGTAATCTTACTTATTTAGTATAAATCACAGAATATTTAATTTACTTAAGTAAGCAGGTTAGGTACTGTTTTTCAGTAATAGTATTAAGAAAAAAATATTGTAATGAAATGGTTTGGGTTGGGCCTAAGCAGCCTTTGGCTGAGCCCCGCCCCTAATAACGACATTATTTATTATTTATTTATTTATTTATATATATCTGAAATCTTCATAAATAATCTATAAACCTTTTTTTTGTATTTGTGCAGATACTTTTAAAAGCATGCCAACTTATAAGGAAAAACCCTCTACAATGAACGGATCCACCCCTCGATTTTTTTGGTTTCTTTGCCGCTCATTCCTAAGTATAGCAGCAGGGGCATGTATGGACATTCGATTAAATGTCGCTTTGGAAAAAAAACTCTTCAATTTCTTAAATTTACATTTCGTTTAAAATATTTCATTTACGTTAAGTATAATGACAGCAAAGATCAAAGAGCCCTTTACAAAGCTATAAAAGAATCCCTACGCTAATATTTTAAGAAACACAAAGTGCCTGAATTGCCTTTTGTCTGGCATTTACAATTTAATTCAGAGATAAAAGGGAATATTAAATAAAGCCCTTGTGTTATAACGTATTAAAATATTGATATCTCATATCAAATTTTTGTTTACCTCTTTGCTACACGGAATATTTGATTTTTGTTAGCTGCCTTGTTTTCAGAACTAAAGTTCTTTTTTAGGAAATGATAATAGTACCAAGCATTATTCTCAATTTTCCGTAGATTGAACATTTTTGATAAGAAATTATTTGTTGGCCTTAGTATATTTTATTAATCCTATTAAATGTAAAACTGGCATGTATGTTCTCTTAAATAAATAATCTATATTCATATTTTATGAAACCGTGGTTCTTGGGATGAATTCGTTTCAAAGTGGAATCTTTTTCCGACGTTTCACCTTTAATTGCACGAGGCATCTTCTGGAACCTTTACTTCACGAGATCGGAACACTGAATGAGTGACCTGGTGTCACGATCGGTTTCCACGTATGATGGAGACTGAAGCTCGTATCTCTATTAAAATTGTTAGAATTGTTAGAATGCTTATAAATTTCACTAGATTCTCTAATTTTCCGTTTATAGAATCCCGAAACCGATGCAAGGACTCTGGTTTCTTTTAGATTTATGACATGTCTAGTGGAATGTTGGTGTTCAGATGAAGCAGATTGTACAGATTGTTTCTTCCTAATACATGGTTCATATTCCTTAAGCCTAGTAGATGTATGGATCGTTCAGTTTCTCCAATATAGGCATCATCACAGGAATAAGGAATTGCATGTAGTCTTTCCGTTTGGGAGGGAATAATGTCTTTGGCGAACGCAAACATTGTCCAATTTTCTTGTGTGTATTGAAGATTGTTCGTATGTGGGACCGGCGAAGTAACCTGGCAATCTTGTCTGTGGTTCGGTGTATAAATGGAAGAACTACACTATCGGTAATTGCTTATTAGTATCACTTCGTGGAGTAGAATTATTATATTTTCTACACACAAAAAAGGAAAAGCTCTATATGAATGTTATACATTTATTTTGAGAATATCTTAGTTTTGTATATCCGCAAGAAGATAAATTCTTCAAAAAAATAAATCAAATTATTATTAGTAAATTTCGAAGTGTTCAGTGCAATAACACTTATTATAAAAATAAGACAACGATATTCGGTTATAATTTTGCGATAATTCCCATTGAGAATATTATTAAATTATATTAATACCTTCAAATGCTAGTTTAAAGGAAAATAGGTGGTTGTTTTGAACTTTCGATATTCTCAAAGCATCAATAACTTACTCTCGGTTAAAGCATATACGTCCTTCAAGTTGATACCCGGTTTTTCTCAATCTAATACAGCTTATTTTTCATTTGAGTAAATCATCTATTCGGTCAAATTTCATCATGGTTCGAATGGAGCGTTTCTTAATTTATTTTAATCTGATAAGATACTTTCAATGAATCGGTAAAATATTGAATGTAATAAGTAATAGTCTTCATTTGAGTAATAATCAACCCTCAATGAAGTAACACATTATTGCGTTTAATTACTTTTCGAACTTAGTTTATTTAAAAAATATATCTGAATATTTCCATTTGAGTAAATTAATTCTAATTTTAAATACACTGTATGTCGCAACTTTCATGGAGCCACCGTCGGTCATATCAAAAAAACTACAAAGGTGATATTTGTAAAATTCGAGCAGATTGTTACTTCCCTTAAGACAACTGTCACACTTTCTTAATGCCTTGACGTAAAAATCTATCAAAATTTTAAAAATATCGCCCTTTACTTTTCTAGATATGACCGTGGCTCCATGAAAGTTTCGACATTCATAGAAATACTCATATATGCAAGTTTTAATAATTTAAAAATGAGCAAGATTTAAGTAAAGAATTGTTTTCTTTTGTAAGTAACAAGAGTGTCACTTGCGCCAAATACTTATTCCACCATTTTTAATAATTTCGTCCATGCTCCAAAATTTTAATGTCCACAATTTTCTTGTGTTAATAACATAAAGTCTAACCTAAACAGAATTGTTGTATAGTGTCCGCATCAAATAGGACATTTTTTATTGCTCATTTCTCAGAAAATTTTATTCTAGATAAAAGTTGGTGCTTCAAGGAAAAAATCGTTTTAAAAATATTAAACTTTAGACTAGATATACAGGATGGTCAAAAACTACAAAAAAGCGTATTTCAAAAACAAAAAATTTGAAAATTATTTTTCTTTCAAATTGTAGTTAAGAAGATATTTAAGTTCAAAAAACTAAAAAAATTCATTTTTCGACATTTCAATCTAAATATCTCCTTAACTATAACTAATATGAAAAAAACTTTAAATTTTTACTTACTATTTTTTCTGGTCTTTGAAACTGATGTCAAAAAATTCTATTTTTTGAATATTTCGTTTTTGAAACCCGCTTTTTCGTATTTTTCGAACGCCCTGTATATCTGACCTAAAGTTTTGTTCTGCTAAAACTAGTTTTTCTTCAAGCACAAATTTTTATCAGACATAAAATTTTCTGAGAAAATAATACATAAATTTCCATATTGATGCGGAATTTTTTGCGGACACTGCATACAGGGAGTTGCAGAAGCAAATGACCGGTGAAACTGCCTTGAATATTATTGAATTTGCATAACTTTCAAAACAATCTACACAAGTTTTGTTAAATCACAAAATATAAAAATATATATGGAGAGTATCATTTTATTTTAAGAACATATATTCAACGCTTCTGGCGAGTTTGTGGAATACAGGTGCAAATTCTTTAAAGTATTGTACTTCATTGCTTTTTCATACACTGATGATGATTTTATACAGAGCAAAATTAATTTTATTCATAATAAGGATAGCACTGGAAAATGAATACCATTTATGGAAGAAAAAAACATTTATTTATTTGAATACTACAATGTAAAACTAACATTAAACTTAGGAACAGAAGAAATGTATATGTTTTGGTAAACAATTGTGTATAATATGTATATAAATTTATAGAGTATTTTCTTTTTTACATCGTTTAGTTATTAGATTGAAATATAGAGCGTTAAATTAGTGCACAAGATATATTGACGTAAACGTAAATTTAGGCAATACAGTATCTGCTTTACATCAATTAAATTAAATAATAAACTGTGCTTAATACAGAATAAAATAAGAACATTTCTTCTTCAAAATGTGGAGAACTTGAGCGATGAGTTAAAAAAGATTAAATAGTTATTAATTTGACAAATAACTATACAACGTAAAGGTTACATGCTTAATGTCCATGCAAGTTTCTTATTATAAGAAAGTTTGTTATAGAAAATGGCCCTCGGTTAATTAAAAAAAAATTATATAATGTAGCTCCCGATGCCCTGGTTAAAAGTTCTTATGGGAACAATCCAATCCTATGACTAGTTTTTAACATATAGGTTGTTAAACGTTGTCCATATCCCATATAAAATGCATGAGGAAAACAGGATGGCACCAAATTAATTTTTTTCAAACATACATCCCAAATTAAGAAAAAAAAATTGTATGAGCAAAGGTCCAAAAACGCTTTGTTTTCGAGATGTTTACAACAGTTTTTATATAGAGAACAAAGCATTTGCGACCCTGTTTTGGCGAGTACTATATGTTAAATACGAATATTTTGAGTAATCCTGTCTACCCTATGAACTTTATATGAAATCTGGTCTAAGTTACCACCCGGTAAAAAATGTTAAGTAAATAACTATAGTTATTCATTTGAAAATAATAATACAACGTAAAACTAACATAACGCTTATTGCAGAATTAAATAACATATTAATATAAAAATAACTTCTTTAAATAAGTAAATATGTGGGGAGCTTGAGGAAAGAGTCAAAATTAAAATAGTTATTCATTTGAAACTTGAAAATAATCATACATACATTATATTATATATATTATTAAAAAACTAATGCTAATAATATATTTGGAACATTAAGTAAATTTAAAGTTTGCATTTGGTTCCAGTCAGTAGCTGGGTTGGATGAATAAACAAAAATGAGGTTGGGAAAACTTCTTGCTTCCCGTGTGCGCCTAGAAACTATCTTCTGAAAAAAATTACAATACTTGTTACGAATCAGATACTTAAATACACGAATTGGTCCCTGTACAATACATAATTTTAGCATTCCAAATTAAAGACGTGCCTCGTAGTCGTAGGTCTTGGTTGTGCAGAAAATTGAGTAGGTACACAACCTCAACTATTTTGCAGGCAGGGATAAACAACATAATGAACAAAAGCAATTAAAGAAAAGAATTATCATTCCATGTAGTATGATAAACCTAATTTCGTTTAGAGAGAAATCCCAGATCCATTAAGTTATTTTATGACTCGCCACCATTAAAATATTACATTACATTTTCTACTTACCCTTGAAGATTTCAATTAAGGATGATGGCATATTCTATTCCTTTAATATGTCCTCCATGATACACACAGAAAATTAAAATACGTAAAATCACTGAAGGATTATCTAAATACCTTCTAATTTACGTATTACTTTATACACCGAACCCCGCTAACGCCGTTCGAAGGCTGGAAAATTGAACATGGAACCGAGACGACTCTAACGAGGAACGAAGAAAATGGCTACTTTCGCCAATTCCTATGCGCCGCCGCACAGTGTGTTGTCCTATGGACAAAATTCATAAACAACGGAATTTTGAACATTGTACTGCTGCTGTTTTAATGTTATCAGGGGGTAGATTATTAGTAACTTTATTAGGTAAGTATAGTACTTAAATCAAATTAGCCTTGATTTGCCTGTCACAGCAATATTGAAATTTGACTTGTCAGAACCTGTCAAAAATACCGCCAGTTCTACGTTTCATTGTTCGTTTTCAATCGAGTTTTGTGGTTGAAGTGTTTTACGTTTTTGATTATAACAAAATGAGTTTTGAAGAGACTGGTAAGTACTATAAATTTACACAACACAAGTCACCTTTCAGCTACTTCCAAAACACTTTTTTTCTCCAAGTTAAAGTCGAGTTTCAAAATTTTTAGATTTTTGATACTTTTAACTTTGCTAAGCATTTTAAAAAAATCACTTTGGATCACCTTCAGCATTTTTATATATATTACTTAGTTATTAATAAGTAGTTATCACAAAAAATTTTAATCGGCTCGGATTACGCCTAATGAAGTTACGATTATTTTTAGAAACCAATGTCATAAGAAACAAGGACTTGATAGAGGTATGGTTACAAACACCTAAAGGAAATCGAAAACAGGCAGTGTATGAAAAAATTTTATCCCTTATGAATATCGACGAACCTTCTCAAAACATAATAGATAAAGTTATGAAGTGCAGCCAGTGGTTTGGACTAAAAATTGCAAATAAGTGGCAACAAGTTAGACATTCTCGTAATCGACTTTTACATGAGGTAGCTTGGCTGGAACAAATCATATTCCGCAATAATATCGATCCTAACGTGAATACATTTGGGGATAATAATGATCAGCCAGGACCTAGTCGCCCAATAGGAAGACCGCGAGTATCATTTGAAGAAGCTTCAATGAAAACGAAACGAAGGCGCGTAATGGAGATAACCAAGAAAATACCTGCAAATGAGGTAAAGTTTGCGGCCAGTGTTTTATCAGGTGGTGATAATAGTTAGGTTTCCTCAAATGTTACTGGTTTCACTACTTTTGAAGCCTTGGCGCTAATTTTAGATCTAGATTTGTCTATGAGAAAATATAATCTTCTTAGATATGCAATTAATCTTAGAGCCCAGAACTGCCTACCTAGTTATTATCAGGTCAAAAATACAAAAAATTCTCTCTTACCTTCAAAATTGAATATTACTGAAATTTCTGCAGAAGTGGAATTACAAGAACTTTCAGAAAAAACAGCAGATAGCATTTTTAAGTTAATAAAATTTGAGGAGCGAAACTATCGGATTAAGATGATATGCAAGTGGGGATTCGATGGCAGTAGCGGGCATAGCCAATACAAACAAAAATTTTCAGATATAGAAAACACGGACGAATTTTTGTTTCTCACAGCAATGACGCCTCTAAGGTTAATCGATGAGGAAACTGGAAAAGTGTTGTGGAAAAATCATAGTCCTTCGTCAACTCTATACTGTAGACCAATCAAGTTTTTGTTTCAAAAGGAAAATGCTAATCTGGTGCGTTCTATGGAAAGAGACATAAATGTAAAGATTGAAAACTTGCAGCCAATTGAAATAAAAACTAGAGAAGGTTACATATGTGAGATTCGAACTGATATGATGTTAACCATGTTGGATGGTAGTGTGGGGAATATATTATCCGAAACTAATTCAACCATGAAATGCGTCATTTGCGGAGCCACACCAAAAGAAATGAATACGTTAGTAGGAATTAGTCGCCCTTCTAACCGCGATAACTATCGTTTCGGGTTGTCCACTCTGCATTGTTGGATTCGTTTTTTTGAGTGCCTTCTCCACATTGGATACCGACTGCCAATAAAGGTGTGGCGGGTTAGTGGACCTGAGAATAAAGCCATAGTAGAAGGCAACAAAAAACGAATCCAAGCCGAATTTAAAGCTAAATTGTCGTTAACAGTGGACAAACCAAAACCAGGGTATGGCTCCTCAAATGACGGCAATACAGCCAGAAAGTTCTTCCACAATCCCCAAATTAGTTCGGAGGTCACAGGAGTTGACAGGGAATTGATAGAGAAATTTTCTATAATATTAGGAGTTTTGGCTAGTGGTAATGCTATTGACCTAGATAAGTTTAGGGTTTTGCTAAATGACACCAGAAATTTATACATAACGCTTTATAGGTGGTACAATATGCCAAGTACTGTACACAAAGTGCTTGTTCATGGGTGTGAGATAATCGATGGATTTTGTTTGCCCATTGGAGAACTTTCCGAAGATGCCCTTGAGGCCAGGCATAAAGAGGCTAGAAAGCATAGATTATCTCACACTCGAAAGTGCTCTAGAATAGATACAAACAAAGATTTAATGCGTGTCCTTCTCCTTACATCGGATCCTTTCATTTCGTCAAAAAGAAACGTGCAAACTAAAAAACTTGCAGGGTCGAATGAACAAATACAAAAATATATTAAAAAACAAGATGGTATCAATTTAGGATTTGATTTTAGTTTAGCTAATCTTAGTGAACTTTCGGATTCGGATTCAGAAGAGTAGATACCTATAATTTTGTATATTATGGTTCAAAAATGTATTTTGATAATTAAATTTAGGTAGTTTATTGGATATATTTTTTTCCATAACAGAAATAAATGTATTCTTTTTCAGTTTCCCTTTCTTCTTATATATGTTGCTCAATATAATAATATAATAATAATATGTATAAATGTAATATTTGACTTTTTTCTTGGTACGCCACTGTTCTTTTTTGTTTAGTAAAATTAAATATATGACTTTTGTATTTCAATTACATTTTGTTTATGATAAAAATACACTCATCTTTTACATTATATTAATCTGTCATGTCTATTGGTTAAAAAAACTTTGGCCTCCTTAGTACGCCACTGGATTTAAAAAAAGCAACTATTCACACAATTTAGTTACTTTACTAAGGGATAGTTATGTGTTTAAAAAACTCAAATTGGTTGACTAGTTTTCGAGATATTTAATTTTGTCCCTAGTGCCTATGTCACGCCACACTGTGCGCCGCGGCGCCGGCCGGTCGCTACGTATATAGGTACTACTTTTTGCCGCGTTTGCTGGTAGATTTATTTGAAATTTTTTGATTCTCAATATGAGTAAATTTGTTGATAAGCTATTCAAGTAAATTATCAAATTCTCTATTCGAGTATTTCAAAGGTTTAAATGGTGATCTTCTGTAAATTGTTTTCTACTTTCAATATATGTATATTCTCAAACTGAATAGAATTTTTTTCTCTTTGAAAATCTGTACCGCCCTAATATTTATTCGGATATATTTACATATTTAAAAAAAGAAATTTGTATCTGTTTAAAATAAAAATCGCTAATAACTTTACTTAAAAATATTTAGTTTAATGTAAATATATATAATTTTCGTTATGAATTTATCATTTCGGGGTTCTGAGAAAATATCTTATTCAAAGCGTGTGATTCGTATATTTAATATAAACATTTTTTTTTAAAACAAATATAATTAATATGTTTTTATAAGCAACTTTTATTCATATTAATAAAATATTAAATTTGAATATGCCAGAAAAAAGAAATACTCAGTTTTAGAAAGCTTTTTCTTTCTGTGTAATTGACCGTCTAATATCCTCAGTGTAATATCCATTTCCTCTTAAAGCTTGAGTCAGTTTCTCTGTTTCCGATTGTAAAGAACTTTAGTCACAAATCGCGAGGGCTCTGTAAACCAGAGAATTAATAATTGATTACTATTGTGTCGGATGATGATGGGAATGTGTATTTGGTTTCCTATATATAGAGTGTCTTAAGGAACCATCACCTTCCTTTGTACAAAAGCATCTAGAAAAGGAATCGTGCCTTCTGATTGAATTTCCATGATACATTTTTATATTAGCATGTTGTTTGTTGATTCAGATAATCAAGAAGCACGAGGTTTTCTGGACCATGCGACCATATTACAAAAGTGTCGTCTACATATCTGAATCACGATTTTGGCTTTAACCACTGGTGACAGCAGAGATCTTTATTGGAGGAACTGGACGATCCATATCGACTAGGCTAAGGAACATGAACGTATTGAAAAAAAAACAAATTTTACAATTTGCTGTATCTGAACACAACATTTCACTGCACATCTCATAAATTTAAAAGAAACCAGTATTCTTGCATCGGTTTCAGAAAATTAGAAAATCTATTGAAATCTATAAGCATCCTAACAATTTTAATAGAGATACGGGCTTCAGTCTACATCATACGGGGAAACCGATCGTTACGCTTACGTTAAGCGACTAAAAATAGCGCTCCTGGGTGTCTCCGACCTCATTCAATGTTCCGATCTCGTGAAGTAAATATCCCTGAAGATACCTCGTGCAGTCGAAGGCGAATCGTCGGAAAGTGATTCCATTTTGACACGGTTTAATCCCAAGAACCACGCTTTCATAATCGACCACAGCCGTGAAATGTTTAGTTCTATGTTATATTTATATTTTTAATTAATTTAATTTAAAACATCTAATTTTTTTAACTTGCTTTATAAGAAAGAATTAAGATAATACAGCATTCACATGCCATTAAGTGTATTTTGTCATCTATCTATTATACCATAAATGGATCGTAACAAATCCATGGTAAAGTGCAGACCATTTATTATGTAATTTTAACCCAGTTTTTGACAGTGTGGCTCAGGGGCCTCTGAATACTTAATTAATTAAGTACTTGTAAGCCCCAGGCCTCATGAGGACTTGGTCAGGCCCTGGGCATAATGCCGTATGTACGATCTTCCTCCAAACTTTTAGCAGATTACTAGCAGCAAAAGTAAATTTTAGAGCCCGTTTTGTAATTAATTGTCTTTTATATAATATATTTATTATTATAATAATTTAGCTTTTTAATATTAAATAATATTTATAATATGGGTGATATTTAATAATGTGAGATAATGAGCTAATTTTATGTGTAATAAAACAGTTCTTCATACATGGAAATGTAAGCTCTTTTCAGATGAGATATCTAATAATATACATGATAGTCCATTTAAAAGTTAAGTTATTAAAAATTAATATAATTTCGCATATTTTTCTGTTTATTTTGGTAATATGTTTTGCAAATATTTGTTTGTAACATCTTTCATATTTCATGCAGATCAGTGACTGTACATAATGTCCTTGCAGAGGATTGTCAATTTTTTACTATTGATAAGGGTATTTGTTGACAGTTTTTTAGGCAGGCATTTGCAACTTTATCATCATAATTGGTTTATACTTAGTTCCGCTTAAATATGTGTTATTATTAGTATTTGCAAGGCTTTTGAGTATATTATGTCTGAAATAGGCCGACCAAGCATTCCAATTAATAACTTTTAAGTGTTTGGTTTATTGTGATTATTGTTTAAAAATATCGGCTAGGATAGACTCAATAAACACCAACCAAATTTATATTTTGAAGCACGTTTACCAAATTTGGACATACTTATGGTTTAATGGGATGCATTTTTTTTTCAATGGTATATTAAAACACTACTTTTTTAAAACGGAAGTTTGTAGCACGAGCCTTTGGTGCATATCTTACGAAACGAGTATTTTATATATTTTTTCTGTTTTGTGTACTACATTTTAAACAAAACCATTATCTTTAAAAAAAAATATTTACTGTTGAGACGTATTGGGTTTCAGATTCACAAGCGATTTATTCTAAAATCATCATTAATAATATAAATACACTTTTTTACATCAACCCATTATGTAAAATATATTATCAAAACATGAAAAATTTTAACAACTTTCACATGTGTACTGAAAATCGACTTGCTTGTAAAAATTTAAAAAAAATCTCTGGACCGAAATAATTTTGCATCCTGTATAACAAATATATTGTAACAGCTAAACATCGCCTACATAATACATTTGTAAAAATATAAAAAAACGCCTCCAGACCGAAATACTTTTACATCCCGTGTAATAAATATATTGAAACAGGTAAACATCCCTGTGATGACTTAAAAACCTGTATGATTCAAAAAACTATATCCCTCGAAAAGTTTATGAATGGTTGCCTTAAACCTTGTAGTTTGACTTCAGAACATCAGCATCAACAGCAACCTCAATTTTATAAATCCAGCTGTACCAGTTTTTATTATTTCTATTCTAATTATGTACCTTTGTTAACCAAACGTGAGCGTTTAATATATGTTGGAATGTCATAAAATTTCTGCCGGACGTGCATTTTAGTTTTAAAGTTAAATTTTCTGGTATTTTGATACATTGGCGAATTGGGAAGTTGTAGGAAATAGATTGGGGTTTCTAAATCTCTTTTGTTTCTGTTAAAAATCTAAATAGTCTCTTTTATATTCACGTTTAAAGTATGAATATAATATCAAATGTTCAGAAAATTGTAACTTTTTTAGTTTTTTCCAGTAGTCAGTTTTTTGGCAGGACCTCTAGGCATCATTGTAGTTTTAAAAAAATAATACCTAAATTGTACATGTAAGTAGTTTTTCTCATGAAACATTTAGCTCCAAACTTGAAACGCAGTTTTTTACCTTTTCCTCGTCATTAATTTTGTCTTATGGTAATTTTCATAAAACTAATTTTTAACCAAAAACAGCAATATTTCGCCAATTATCGTATAATATACTCTAAAAAACTCAAAATAAAACTGTTTTTCCATTAATAGCCGGAAAACTTGGTTAGGTTAGGTTAAAAGTGAGTGGATCAAACCGACTCTCCACTGAGACTCTGTAGTGTATGGTGGCTCACACCTATGTTTACACTTCTCCAAGCAACTCTAAATCCTCAATAAGTCTTATCATTGCAATTGGGAGGTATTCTTTAATTCCTCGGGCAGTAGGATATCTCTACCGAATATGGAGATGATCTCGGCAGCTGCCGGGCATTCACACAGCACATGGCTTGCTGTCTCGTCATCCTCCATACATAGGCGGCACTCGGATTCGTCTTCAAGCCACATCCTGTGCGTATAATGTCTTAGACCACAATGGCCAGTGTATAGGCCTATTGCTGTTTTGAGCTTAATTCTGTTCATATTTAACAGACTTTCTGTTATCCTCTTCTTCATAGGAAGGGGGATAAATTCCTTTGCATGGGACAGGCATGGCAGTCCAAGCCAATAGAGATTAGCTTTTTCCAACCAAGTCCAAAACTACTCTTAAAGCTGGTTCATGTCCTGGTATCCAGATAAAGGCTATTTTATTGTCGTTCCCCAGGGCAACAAGTGCCTTTTGGCAGTTCCGAACTGTTTTGGATGTACAGGGTGAGTCAACGATTGGCAAAAGTAAATTTACGTCGAATAGGTAAAATCTGGTAAGTCGTGCTCATTTTAAAAATATTTTAAATTATACGGGGTGCGTCAAAAAAGTAGGGCAACTAAAATTTGTATTTTTTTAACTGGACACCCTATATTTGACTTGATTTTTAAATTCTACATAAAATTCTAACACTTTTTTTGTATAACATGTTATATGGCTAAAATTGATACTTTCTTAAATATTTAGCTTTAAATAAAAAAAAATTAAATTTGATGCACATCTATGATTATCAATATAACGCCTAGTTGTGCCACTAAAAATAAAATATTTTGCTTCTGCACAAAATAAGCGTGGAATAAAAGACTGCTTTCGTAATATTGAAGATATCACATACAGGGTGTCCAAATTTAAATGCCCAACTTTAACATTTTCAAACCAATTTATTTCAGTTTTTTTAAACGGAACCCCCTAATAACAAATCCACACTGGGTACGAGAGGTACAACATCAAAATCACTGGTCATTAAATGTTTGGTGTGGAATCATTGGAAACCATATTATAGGTCCGTATTTTTTTAATGAACTACTTAATAGACAAAGATATTTAGATTTTTTGAACGTTGAGCTGCCTATTCTTCTCAGACCACTCAGCATAGAAGAAAGAAGAGACATGTGGCTGCAGCAAGACGGTGCACCTGCTCATAACCATCGGGACGTTCGTGAATTTTTGAACGCTAATTTTAATCAAAAATGGATTGGTCGTAGCGGTTTTATCGAATGGCCACCCAGATCTTGCGATATAACTCCATTAGATTTTTTCCTGTGGGGTTATATTAAAGATCGTGTTTACACCCAACCACCTACAGCAAGGGAGAACATGCAGGAACGAATCAGGTACGTATGCGCCATATCACCAGACATGCTAGTTAAAACTAGGCAAAATATTATTAAAAGGTTCAACATGTGTATTCGTGAAGGCGGACGCTTATTGGAACATCTTTTAAAATATAACTATGAAAACATTTGATTAACTTTTAAAAGCGATTTTTTTTAGTCTAATAAGTGTTTTTTTCTGTATAACTTTAAAAATTAGTACCTATTAATATAAGTTCTAAATTGAAATGTATTCCTTCATTGAAGTGTATTTACTTATTTGCAAACCAGACGAGTAGACTTCTTTTTCAACACAATTTTTAAATATTTATGATATTATGCCAGTTCACGGATCCTTTGAATTGTAAGATTCATTCCAAAAACATAATATTGTCTAAAAAGTTCGGAAATGGCCCTACTCGCCTTATCATTGGGTTACAAAACTTAACACGGATTTTAAAATCTTCAGGGTGTAACTCTTGGTTTACTCTTTGATTCTGATGTTAAAATCTTAAAGTTATTAGATCATTTTTTTTGTAGCAATTTTATTAACAAATTATTATCTAAATTTTCATTGGATTAATTTTAGATAATAAACTATTGTATTCATATTAAATACTTTTGTTTTACTGACAGCTACTGTGGCTACTTTGATCGAGTTGGTAATTTTCTAAATTACGCAAAGAAAGGGAATTTTAAAACATTTCGAAAACTATTGAAGATAGATGTATAATATATGTAATAAAAATATTAAAAAAACTGAAATAAGTGGTTTAAATATGTTAAAGTTGGGCATTTAAATTTGGACACCCTGTAGGTAATATCTTCAATATTACGAAAGCAGTTTATTCCATGCCTATTTTGTGCAGAAGAAAAATATTTTATTTTTAGTGGCACAACTAGGCGTTATATTGCTAATCATAGATGTGCATCAAATTCACATTTTTTTTTGTTTAAAGCGAAATATTTAAGAAAGTATCAATTTTAGCCATATAACATGTTACACAAAAAGGTGTTAGAATTTTATGTAGAGTTTTAAAATCAAGTCAACTATAGAGTGTCCCATTAAAAAAAATACAACTTTTAGTAGCCCTACTTTTTTGACGCACCCCGTATAATTAAAAATATTTTTAGAATGAGCGCGATTTACATATGTATCCCATAGCACAAACAGTTTGTTTCCAAATTATACCTGTTCGACGTAAATTTACTTTTTTCAATCGTTGACTCACCCGGTACAATGACTCGCTTCAAGTGCTTTAAGGGCCGCTTGACTATCTGAGAATATTTATGTGTTATTTGTTGGTCCTGCAACATTCTAGCACACAATTCGATAGCATGAACTTCTGCTTGGAATATTGAAGTGTTATTGCCTTCGGCCTTACCCCATGAATTCTAGCTCCTACAACTTTATTGGTTTTGGAGCCGTCTGTGAATAGGCACAGCTCTCCTTTCAGAAGATCAGATTTATTCTGATCCCACTCCTCTCTCCCTGGGAAGATCACGGAGTGGGGTTGTTGTGCACTAACAGTTTTTGGTAGCAGGTTCGATAGCATTCCCAACATGTAATGGTTTTTCACAACTTTCAGCTTCTCCTTCCACAAATAGTGGTGGAAGTTTCAAAAGGAGTTCCATGGCCGCTGTCGGAGTGGAGCGAATCGCTCCTGTAATTGACAAGCAAGCCTGTAGCCGGAAAACTAAAATTGATTCGAAGATCCGTTTGGCACCGAGATATAACGACTGAAAGTTAAAAATTGCAGTTTGACACGACGACCAGGAATACGGAATTTTTGAAAACGGACACGAATAATTTTACACCTGCGTTTTCTTGAACATTTTGTCTTGAAATCACTCAAGAAATTACGTCTTTACATATTTTGTCGTCATTTAGGAAGATCCTGTATTTTTGCAAAATGTAATATAGAAATAAAAGAAATTATTTTTGGGTTCTTTAAATGACACATTAGCTAGAACATATCTTAAATCAGTCCTATTTGTAACATTGTGTATTAATCAATGTTTCTTGTTTCTTTTCAGGCAAAGATTATATTTTTGGGCAAGGTCATGTTGGAGTAAAATGTAAAGGTAAGTTAAAATAGATTATTTAATTTCATGCAAAGGAGTTGTGGTGCCTTATACAACATTGATAAGCAGTGTGGTAATATTGGTACGTTTTCTCATTATGAGTAATAACATCGCTAATAACTTTATTTAATACCCAAATGCAAGTTTTTAGTAATTTGGCAAAAGAGATTAGAATAGAAAAACGTTTACGAATAAATGCCTTTTCGGAATGCGATTCGAGCTCTGGAAACTGGTCCGCCTTATGCCCCAATTTCGTATAAAATTCGGAAATTATCGCTCACTTTTAAAAAAGAATATCTTTTAAACCATGAAAGCCGGCACTTAAAAAATGTTAAAGATTTTATATCTAATATTTCTCATTAGCTGGTTCAACTCAGGCTTAGGAACTATGTTTTTATGCGGAAGTGAAGTCTTCTTCCGATAAAGAAATTCTTACATTTTAAGGACATTTTCAAAAAAGTCTTATTTAGAATTTTTATGTCCTCCAGATAAACGATTGTCAGAACGCCATAACACGCCATAAAAATCCGTAAATTCGCCTTCACCCAGAATTTCCCTCATACAGAATTCCTCTACATACAAATAATAGAGTTTATATACGCATATAATAATTATTTGGCAATACGTTTAATTAAATCCTATAAACTCTAATCAATTTACATTTTATTGTTATTACCAAACAACTATATGGATTCATAAAATGTGTTATCTGTGTAGTGGAATTCTCTACAAATGAAATTATTATTAAAATATTATTTTTATTATTAGTGGTATGGGAAAAAACACAACGCAACAATTCTGGGTCTCCGACCCATTTAAAGTGTTATCCGTAACGCCATTTCGGTTTCGGACGATAATCACTCTTTGCGTCCGCTCAGTCATTGATCATCGGCAAAGTCATCTGTCTCAGTAATCGGAGAGACCTCAAAACGACAGCTTTCTGCATCCCCATCACAAGTTGTTCTGATGGGCCTCTAGCTGGAATTTTCCGAAGCTCTGTAAGAAACGTGTCTTTAAATCCTTCCAAGGTGCCAACAATGAGGACAATTAATTGGATCCTATACTAGCATAGTCTTCTCAGTTCGGCCACCAATTGGATGTATTTGGCTCGCTTCTCCCTTTCGTTAATAAGTGTGTTGGTGTCCGCCCGATCAGAGAACTGAATGAAGAACATGGAACGGTCTTGTATGTCCAACAGAACAATTCCTGTCCTGGCTTCTAGCCAACAGTAATGGGAGAGGCATAGTTGTCATTTTCTGCTACTACTCTGCCTCCTCTGGGACATAAAGTAGCACCAGAGTTTTGTCGATATCGTAATGATGTCTCAGATGGTAATATAACATAATGCCGGTAAATATAACTCGATCGTGCTTGAACAGGGCATTACGAGAGAAGGTGTACTAAGAGTCTCGGAAGGAAAGATAGAATCAAACAAAAAAAACACAACCTGGGCTTACCAAAAACTCTTTTCGTCCGCTGTTTTCCGATTAAGTATCAGCTCGTATGACACAATATGCCTGCACTTTAAAAAGTCGGTAAATTTCCTTTACCCGGAACTTCCCTCGTTTGTTGAATGTTTTCTTAGGAGTAGTTTAGTTCTGCACATAGTTATTTAGTAACACATATACATCTGTCTTTCCAAATATTTTTATTGCGCGCCATTTTGTTCCAACATATTGGATTCGTACCAGTATTTTACCAGTTTCTATCGACGCCACACTTGACTTTCCGACATAATTTATAATAAATTGAATAAGTAGTTTTTATACTATTTTTTTTTAAGACCGCCATTTTGTTCCGTCATATTGAATATAATAATCACATTATACAAGTAAATTGAATACGACAATATTTTTACGTTGTTTTTTTAAACATTTTATTTGGTCTCCATTTTGTTCCGCCATTTTGAATTCGTAATACAGTTTTACTAGTTTATCTCTATATCACATTTAATGCTTGCACAAAATTTGAAATTAATCTAATATACAGTTTTTTAGGCCGATTTTTTATTCACCTTTTTTACAATAATCTTTATACACCGTATGTATTTATAAATTTCAAAAATAAATTCTAACCGAGCGTCAATAAAAAAAACAATTAATTAATTAAATGATTTTTGTACTAAATTTGAGGTAATTTGTATAATTAGTTTCTTCACTTCACTAGGTCGAAATTTTGTTCCGCAACATTGAATATTTATCAAAATGTTACCACGTCATCCCCATAAGACCTTTCATTTTTGACCAACATTTGAAGTCAATCGGGTAATAAGTAGTTTTTTAGCTATGCCCCAATTTGACAGACAGACCGACGGAATTGAGAAAACATGACTTTGGACATCTAGAAACTCTAAAACTTGAAGTTATGTAAAACCTTGGAGGGGATTTTTTTCACGATAATAAACATTTTATTGGTCTTCCATTTTGTTCCGCCATCTTGAATTCATACCACAATTTTAACCAGTTCTTCTCTCTATTGCACGCTTAACTCTTACACAAAAGATTTTTGGGCAAAAGTTTAGGTAAATTGGATAAGTAGTTTTTTAGTAATAATTTTCTTTAACATTTTACCAGGCCGCCATTTTGTTCCACCATATTGGACCTTTCCCAAAATGTACCCATTTCATCCCCTATGACCCTTGATTTTTGACCAAAATATGAAGTCAATCGGATAAGATTTTGAGCTATGCCGCGTAGAGACAAACCGATAGACAGACCGACGAAATTGAGAAGAAATGTTTCTTTGGGATCTAGGGACCCTAAAATGTGAAGATCTGTAAAAACCTGGGAAGGTGATTTTTTCACGATTACAATACTTTCCTTTAACGAGGGGAGTAATAATAATTACCAATACATATTTGTGTTTATAAAGCATTATATGATCAATCTTTTACATATTTTATAAGTTATATTTAAGGTAAAAAAATGTCTCCCTCTTCCCCTGGCCTACTTAATTTGACCCATAGTCCTGTAATGATTTACTAAAAATATGATTTAAGCCCCCCATAACAAAATTCTTTTCTACAAACCTGTTTGGGCATTTCACTTTGAGAGTGTTTAATTAAAGTCAATGCAGCTTAGCTTAAAAAAGTCCAGACGGGGCTTCAAAGTGGGTAAAGGGTCTAGGGCCCACCCTAAACAAAAACAGGCCTTGTCTTGTTTTGAAGTCGGTAAGAAAGAACTTTATTTATCATTAGTTATAATATAATATAACGAAAAGAAATATAAAAATCTTTCATATTCTCTGGCTCTCGTCCTGAACATGTTTTGATACGAAATAATATACCCTTCAGTGACTTCCTGAGGTAGCTTGTATATATGATATTGTTTAATTGGCGTAAACGCTTTCCAGCCATCGTGAGAGAAGACCAAATTATCTAGTCAGCCGTGAAAAAGACTACAATATATACGACTTCCTTTAAAAATATGAACCTTTTGAAGTTATCCCATTTAGAGCCGATTTCCGAATCGTCGTTAGCTCGTTATTCCTTTGCGCGAGTCAATTTTTCTTTGCTAGGTGGATTCGTACGTTTCTACTGACAAAAAAAAACGAGACATTCTGATAAACTTTTGGATGAGCTCGTTACTTTAATTATATTAATTAAACCTTCAGAGAGACATGGTGACGGCCTTGATATCGGCTCGAGTCACTGTGTTGCCGCTTCTTTCAGAACTCGTAGAAAAATCTCATGGTCGTCGCGAAGGTGACCCAAGTTGACGATTAATATCAGTTTCTATCGGAGTGTGGCAATGTAATGCTCAGTCTCGTTTGGCCCAATCTCGTGTGATTTTGTTTGCTACCAGATATACGGGGTGTCCGGAAAAATGTGGGCAGTCTCTTAGATATAACTAGAGAAAACAACGTATGACCATTTTTTAAAACTAAACTTTTTTTTTCAATTAAGTTATGCACGATAATAAAAAAAACTTAAATTTAAATATTCGTTTTTTTGCTACATCTACAACATGCCCTTAAATAATATCAAGCTTTAGTGATATTTCTAATTGAGTTTTAAATTAAGAGCAGTAGAAAATCATCCTGCTTTAGTATAAATTACTTTTTATGATGTAAATAATGTGTTTTAGCGATTGTATTCCTTAGCTGCTTAACTTTGTAACAAACATTTGCAGCCTAGAAACAAATCCGTGACAGAAACGAAATTAAAATTTCTAACCGGGGAAAAAACCTTTTTTGGGTTACCTATTTTTACAGGAGCGGTTAATCTCAGCAACTTCTCACTGACTGTGGCGCAACTTGCGACGATTTGCTTAGATACATTTTGATTGCTTTATTATAGATACACATTTTTATATCAACCCAAAGCAAAAACGCAGTCCTATATCTAAAACACAATTCCATTCAAAATTATAGGTTTCGATTAAAAAAAACATGGTTCGTCGTAGATGGAACCCAGGACCTTTGCAATGCAATTCCGATGCCCTACCATTGAGCTAGCAGACCTTACACTGAAAAATTAGCGAACTTTGCTTATACTTATAAGCATACCACACCCATTTTTACTATTTTTACTAGACGCGCCATTTTGCATATCTTGCCTGATTGGTGAGAAAATTCCTTTTGATTTGAATGAATGAAAAGGAAGAAACGTAATTTTTCAATTTGCTTATTTGTAATGAGTGAAATGGTCGCAAGTAAATAATAAAATAAGCTACTTTCTTGTAATTTATGTTTACTTTTTTAAAAGTTAAAGATAGATTTTTTAACGGAATTGATAAACTGATGTGTATTTGGAGAACTTTAATCTCTAATGGCTGTAAGTCATATAAAGTGCATTTGAATCAGTAGCTTAGACTGGGGGACAATAGGCTGGAATTTTGTTATTGGCTTACAAACAAAGTTATATGGATGATGATTACAATATTTCGACAAACGGCATGTTTAGCAAACATAATGAGCACGGCCTGTTGAAAATCGAAAACAATCTCAATGTAATTATTTAAAAAGAAAATACAATTTCTTGCATTATTATTTATTTTGTCTTCATCATGCTGCCATAAGTAAGTGCTGTTTACTAAAATAATTATTTTATTTATCGACATAATAATCGCCCGATATATACTGCGCAAGGAGTATCGATGGACACCATATCAGAGTCCTGCCTTGGCCTTCGAGGAGTCTGGATATTAATCCGATGGATAATGTATGGAGCTTTCTGCTCCGAAAAATAAATAATGCAAACGATTTTCATCCGCAACAAGGAAGAGTTATGGGCAGAAATTCAGAAAGCCTGGAATGACCCAACTCCAGAGTTCGCTTGGTTCATTCAATGCCCAACAGACTGGTTTCTGTGATAGAATATAATGGTGAAACAGACAAATACTAGTTTACTTTTATTTTAATACAATTTGAAACCAAAATATTTTGCTATAGCAGTATTTGTTTTTATATTTTTATAGTGTCAGAGTGCATTTGAGTAAAATATTACTTACATTAGAATAAATACTAATAAGTAAAACCTTTAAAGTAAAAAACGATTTACCTAATTATCGTATTTTTAATTAACACGTATCAGGTGATATAAGTCTGATTTACCAAAATTTAGAAAAAATTACACTAAACGTCATATAGGTGCCCGGATTTTAATGATCGTAACTGTACAGGGTTGTCCAACGAAGGGTAAACAGCCTTATAATTTCTTTATTTTAAAATATATTGAAAAATGGTAAAAACAAATGTTGTAGAGATTTTAGAGAGAACTAAGGGCAATTTATCATGAAAACAATTGAACATCAAATAAAAAAAAGAAATATGATTATTTTGCTTATTTGAAATGGAACACTCTGTATATTATCGCAGTTTTGGATTCTTACAAGAATTCTAAACTCTTCTGATATTGATAAGATGTTACACCTTTAAAATCAATAGTTTAGGAGCTATAAACAGTTGAAAATCAGTATTTTAGCTAATGTAAGAGCTATCTGATTGTAGGTACCGTGAGTATACGAAAGTTGGTACTTCACCGGACACCATAGTAAGCACCACCATTAATTAAAGTGACTAAGAGGCCGATTTTTAATTGTTTTTAGCTTAAAAATATATGAATTTGGGAATAATGAAGTGGTAACACATCTGTAATAACTAAAACAATAGGTATTAAATATCATAGGAACAAAAATTAATATAGACATATTCAAAAATGCCAATCAACTTCTAAGCCCATATGCTTGTGTTCTGTAAAGTTTTCTTGCGTGTTATGTAACATTTTATTATTAACAGCTCTAAAGGCTTCTTATATTCTCTGTTTCATTTCGTTTAAGCCTTCACATTTATAAAATTATCGAAGACTCCCCACAAAAAGTCATCCAAAGGACTGAGGTCCGTAGACCTAGGAAGCTACAGAATCGGTCCTTCGGCTTCCCCATTTGCGTAGCATGGATTCCCCCTATTACCTTTCAATCTATAGCGTTCAGCTAAAAAGTATCTGCCATGAGGAAAATCATCTACGAGTTTTGTTTTTAGTTTATTAAAATCCAATTCAAAGTACCAATTGTCGGAGGGAAGCCCTTGGTATGTTTTATATATCTGTGAAGAGAACCTTACAAAATCACAAAGTGCTTCCCTATCGTATTTCATATCATCATCAACAGTTCGCCTTTATTTTTCTATTAGTTGTAGTTTTCACGGTCTGAATAGAATATACACGGTGTCCAGAAATTAATTTAAGATTAGTTAGATAAATGTTTTCTTTCATATTGTTCAGCTTTTCTTAAATTAATTCCTGGACACCCTGTATATTCCGTGCAGACTCGAGGAGCTTCGAATAATAGAAACCTCCAACTCGGAATGTGTTTTTTGCAATTTTACTTAAATGTAGCAAACAAAAAACAAATTTTTTTTTGTAAATTTTCGGAGCTACAGAAATTTCGAAAATTTCTCTGGTCTCCATCTTGTATAAAAGACTATTGATCATAAGGAACACAATACAATAGTATAGGTTGAAAAGTAAAAAGATTAAACTTTAAAAAATCAGTAAATTTCGTTTTTGATTTTTGATTTTTTGAAGTCGGCGTATTGTAGATATTGGTTATGTAGTTAGTTGCTTCCTCGGAATTTAAACTGGTTAAAGACATATTAGTTCTGGAAGGTATGATGTTTAATTCTTTCGTTAATGTTTATTTACTGTTTTTTAGTTGTTATCTGACAGTTTTCAATTTATCTCAAACATTTTTGTAAAGGTTAGATCGAGGGTTAGGTTCAATGTTTTCGATACCTAAATCCCAATAGAAATTTATATATATATATATATATATATATATATATATATATATATATGTACTGTCTCTAAACATTTTTATTGGCCGCCATTTTGTTCTATCATATTGGATCCCTACCAATATTTTACCAGTTTCTATCTATGCCACACTTGATTTTTGGGCATAATTTAAAACAAATTCAGTAAGTATTTTTTTCATCGAGACAAACTGCCATTTTCTTACGTCATGTTGATTTTGTACCAGTTTATCCCTATATCACATTCAATTGAATATTTTTTTTTCCGTTGATTTTTTAAAACAATTATTTAGCCGCCATTTTGTTCCACTATTTTGAATCCGTACGTAAACTTCACCAGTTTATCTCTGTATCACACCTAATGCTTGCATACATTTTGAAATAAATCTAATTAGTAGTTTTTTCGGGCAGAAGTTTAAAATATTTTATTAGGCCGAAATTTTGTTGTGCTATGTTATATTTATCCCAATATGTTACCAATTCATTCTTATGTAACTTTTTTTTGTGCAAAATTTGAAGAAATCGGGTCATTTGTTTTTTAGTAATAATTTTTTTAACGTTTCACTAGGTCGCCATCTTGTTCCGGCATATTTGATTTGTACCAAAATATTACCAGGTCATCCCCATGTGAAGTCGCTCTGATAAATAGTTTTTAAGCTATGCCGCAAATTGACAGACAGATAGACGGACCAATAGAATTGATAAAAATATTTTTGGCGTCTAGAGACGCTAAAACCTGAAAATATGTAAAAACCTAAGAGGGTGTTTTTTTTCACGATTACAAATATTTTATTTGGTCGTCATTTTGTTCCGCCATCTTAGTACCAGAGTTTTACTAGGTCTTCTTTATACTACAATTAATTACTGCACATAATTTGAAATCAATCCATTAAGTAGTTTTTCAGGCTGAATTTTTAAATATTTTATTAAGCCGCCATTTTGGATTCGTCCAAAATTTTATGAATTGATTCCCTACATAATACTTGATTCTGGTGCAAAATTTGAGATACATTGGATTAACAGTTTTTTAATAATAATTTTTTTAACATTTCACTAGGCCGCCATTTTGTTTTGCCATATTGGATTTTTAACAAAATGTTACTAGGTTATCCCCATATGACCCTTAATGTTTGACCAAATTTTGTAGTCAATCGGGTAAGTAGTTTTTTAGCTTTGCCGCGAACAGACGGACCAACAGACACGTAAAGAACTGAAAAAATCTCGGATGGTGATATTTTCACAATTACATTACTTGCCTTTTATGAGCGTAGTAAAAATTATTTTTCCGCCATTTTGTTCCGAATTGTATTCGTACCACAAATTTATCAGTTTATCTTTAAGTATATCACACTTAATGATTGCACAAAATTTGAAATTAATCTAACCAACGTAGTTTTTTTTCAGGCCGATTTTTTAAATATTTTATTAGGTCGCCATTTTGTTTTGCTATCTGCTATTCATACTAAAATGTTACCCGTTCATTTCTATAACATTTGATTTTTGTGCAAGATTTGGGAAAAATTGGATAACTAGTTTTTTAGTAATAATTTTTTTAACGTTTCGCTAGGCTGCCATCTTGTTACGGCATATTGGATTTTTACCAAAATATTACCATATCATCCCCATATGACCCTTAATTCCAGTCTGATGAGTAGTTTTTAAGCTATGTTGCGAACTGAGAGACAAACCGACAGACGGACCGACGAAATTATTTAATTTTAATTTTTGTCCAAAATTTGAAGTCAATCGGGTAAGTAGTTTCTTAGCTATGTCGCGAACAGACAAGCCGACAAAGACCTGAAAAAATCTCGGTGGGTGATTTTTCACGATTAAAATACATCCCTTTTACGAAGTAAAAATAGTTGAAGTCGTTTTTAGTAATTTTAGTTACTTTAATGTAGTAAATTTTCATAACGACTAAAATTTGTAATGTTTGCAGGGTCTGGCGCTATACCCTGTATAAAATACTACTTGCCATAAGTAAGATTTTTACTTAAAATAGTTTATTCCCAATAAAAGTTGCAACAGGTCTGCAGTCAATAACAGCTTAATATCTCATCTCATTAGGAAAATATTCACCTTCCTATCTATATGATCGATTTTTTTTACTTCATTGTCACTTAGTCTTTATTTTTCTATTAGTTGTAGTACTCACGGTCTGAATAGAATATATTGGGTGTGCAGACATTAATTTAAGTTGGATAAATGTATTCTGTCCTATATATTCAGCTATTCTAAATTTTTTTCCTGGACACCCTGTATATTCCGTGCAGACTCGAGGAACTTCAAACAACAGAAACAAGGAAGGAATACGATAAAATAAAATAAATTGAAAAGTACAAAAGATCAAAATTTAAAAAATGGTTGAAGTCGTTTTTAGTAACAATTGCTTTAATGTAGTACATTTTCAGAATGACTGAAATTTAAAACAAGTTTGTGAAAAAAAAACATCTTAATATCTAATCTTATTAGGAAAATATTCTGCCTATCTATCTAAAAATATTGCAACTGTTTTATTTTTTTTATCGTTATTCTTGTTTACAAGTCTACAAACACAATCGTTTTATCTTTTAAACTGCCAATTTTAATCTTCGTTAAAATTTTCCGAATATGTTATGCTTTATTCAGCCAAGAATTTCTTTGATTGCTTTATTGAACAATAGCTATAGAAGTAGGTATATAATTGTTGGTTTTCTGTACGCTTTATATTCAAGATGTGCTTCAGGCTGTTTTGTAACCGTAACATCTAAATATTGTATTTTGTTGTTTTCTTTCAACTTTACTTGAATTATATCCTGGAATGTATTAAATTTACCTGAGTTAGGAAATTATCAGGCTGTATTGGATCATGCTGCCATATGATAAAAATGCAATCTACATCGCGAATATATAATTTTGGTTTTGTTTTTACATTTGACGTTGTATGAAAAAGAAGTATTTTCGAGGCAACGCTCTGAAAGTTGTATAATGTGGGCTAAAAATTATTAGTTCATGGCAATCTTATCAAGGGTGACATCTTGGCATCCATTCATGTCTTCAACCTTTTTTAGTGCAAGGGAGAAAAATCGACTTTACATCGTCCGAAGGGCCACAATGGTCTACGTCACTTTACTAACATATCAATAAAATAAACAACAAATAATTTCAAAGTGTAATAATCTTTATTGGTTAAAAAGTTCAATCAATCAATGCGATTTTTGACATTGTTTATTTTTGACAACGGTGTCGATATTTGGTTTTAATTTTCTAGTTGCAACCCGCAAACTTCCTTTCAGATGTGCATCTGTAACTCTCGACCTTGTTTTAGACTTCACATTCTTCATACGCACGGATATGTGCTGCCAAACAGAGAGATCATTTTCTGGGCATGTTTTCAGATTTCAGGAAACGAGTTTTGATAAACATATTTTGAATAAAAACCAAGAAGACCCATGTCGAACTTGACTTTCAGTTCCGAATTACACTGCAAATCGATAAAAGCTCCATCTGACAATTCTCTGGTATGTGTTCAACGAATACACTGAATGGTCGGGGAAAGAGATTGATGTAATTTCTATTATCTCTGAAGTCAGAAAACCTTGATTGGAGCTCTTTTTTGAGTAAATCTAGTGCTGCGATATGTTTATCCACATCTGTAAATTCGGTACTCTTCAGTTTAGGAAAGCGCGTAAACTCTTTTTGCAACAACTGATTTTTCCATAGATCCAGTTTAAACTCAAATGCCTTCACAGTGTCAAGTAGGTTGTTAATGAGATTTTCTTTTCCTTGCAGTTTGGTGTTCAAGTTATTGTGGATTTTGCACAAAGATTTTGTTGATGAACGATACAATCGTAATACATCAAAGGAAGATCTTTCTGCTGTTTTTTCGTCAAACCCACGAACCCTTCATTTTTCCCTACCATGGATGGTGCACCGTCTGTTACAACTACAGAAAGGTTTATCAATTCTAAATTATATCGTCTCAGTACTGTCATCAAATACTTTTAAATATCACATCCTTTTGTAGTTCCTTTAATCGGAAAAAGGTCAGCCATCTCTTCAGTGATTTCAAAATTATTATCAATGGTCCGAATAAATATAGCTAATTGATAGGTATCGGTGAAATGTGTGCTTTCGTCGAGCGCAACAGAATAGTATACGAACGTCGATGGACGTTGTTTTAGTGAATTTTGAATCTGTACCGCTAACTCTTCCATTCTTCTGGCGAGAGTAACACCGGACAAACTGACTTTAGCTGAGGCGGACACAATACTTCAGCGGTGGCCTCCATACATTCCTTGATAAGTTCACCATCAGTAAAAGGTTTCGATTTCGAAGCTATTTTTTCGGATATAATGTAGCTAACCTTCCCGCTTGCTTCATTTTCAATGTTCTGCTTTTGTAAAATATCTTGCTGTCGCTGAAGCTGACTTCTTAGAGCTCAAACTTTGTGGCATGTTTTGTATCGTAATGACTTTTTAAGTTGTACTCTTTAGGCTGAAAGGGATTCTTGACACATCAAACAGACGGGTTTTTGATTAACACTAACGAACACGTTCAACTCAGTCCACGTTTCTTGAAAAATGCGTTTTCTTCACTAATTTTTCGAATCTCTCGAATTTTCGAGCAGCTACGAGACTGGACTAGTAGGTCCTTCTAGTAGATAATTTCTAAAATAATTAGAAAGATTCAATAGACATGCAACGCCATCTAGTGGTCTTGTGGGTGCTCGTGATCGCGAGTTCACAGAGTGGATCTCTTCTAACTAAGCGGCGCTAGCGTCCTCGGAGTGTCATTCGCAGGCGCGGCGCAATACAATATTTTCTTTAGCCTCTGGGAACAAGAAATTAGAAGGCCCGCGAGGGCCGCGGGTTGAAGACCTTTGCGTTAAAGACTAAACATTTTACTAGAATCATTCAGGGCATAACACTAAAAAATTCAACATGTCTCTTATTCCCAGCATTTTTTGGTCTACTATCTCTAGGACACCCTGTATTTTGGTTTGAATGTATGTAATATATTTTAGTATCCTTTAATTTTGTGACGCAGTTTATTTCTGTATAGAACGTAAAATAAATTTCATGTTTTATTTCGAATATATATTAGTAATAACCATTTAAATTTTGAGTTGCCTACAGAATATGACATTTTTCATTTAAATTAAAAATATTTGAACTGAGGCTTCGGGTCATGACAAATTAAATATATATCGATTCATTTTTGCTGCCCTTTTATAATACCATACATTACTCACATAATCAATGCATGTATCTTGTCGACCTACTTTCCAACTTTAGGGAAACAGGCTAGTTATTCCTAGGCTTAAGGTAAACGATCCTACCGATTTTGTTCATTTGCACTCTATAAGTGTTAGTACTCAGTCAAAAGTACTGGAAAGAGTTCTAAAAATTCAAATATATTTTTTTTATTTAAATAATATTATTTCTGTTTAACACTCCGGGTTTAGGGCGGGTTATAGCTTAGAAAGTCCTCCCTTAAACAATATTGGTGATATGATAATGCTAGAGCTACTGATGAAAATAAAATAAGCGCGTTAATATTATTAGATTTCTGTAAAGCCTTTGATATGCGAAATCATGAAATTTTTTTGCCAATTTTTTACTACGTTGGTTTTGGTGAAAGCTCACGGCGGTTTTTAAAATCATTTTTAACTGACCGAACACAACAAGTGTATATGTTCGAAGTATTCATCTTTTACGGATGTTCGTCTGGGGGTTCCCCAAGGCAGTATATTGGGCCCCTTGCTGTACAGGTAATATCTTTCACCCATGGTTATAGGAAGAACATATTACACGACCAGTTTTTTTAGATGTTATGTAACCATGCAGTTAAATAATTTTTGCGAAAAAAAAACGGGATAATTGTTGTGGCCTCCTTTCCAAATGCTACACATATTTCGCAACCATGTGATTTTTCTTTGTTTGGTCTCTTAAAGCGTAAATGGCGAAAAGTGGTACATGAACGGAAACTTCAAAATACTATTGGTAAGCCGTTAACTAGATTAACATGTCCACTTCTGTTTCAAACAGCAGTTCAGCAGCTATCAGGAGATACTATTAAGAATGGTTTCAGAAAATGTGGTATCTATCCTTCGAATGCTGACGCGGTGGATTACTCAAAGTGTATAAAACAAATTAAACCGAAGACGTAATCACAAGTAAACCCGAATCAATTCAAGACGACATAACAAAAAAAAGAGAACCCTTAAAGTAATTACATCTTATTTAAACAAGGAGATCCTAGATCAATTTAAAGAAACTTTAAGCACCAAAGTAGAATGGAATAGCGATGAGAAGTATATTCCATATATTTAGAGTATGGTGCAACAGTAAAAATAAAAAGCTGAAGATCACATCACAGCAGATCATATTACAGCAGAATCGGAATTTGGGACATAAGTAGATCAAGAGGTAGATATTACTTTAGAAGATATGACAGAAAAAACGAAAGCTATGTCCATAAATACACCAATATCTAGCTATATTAAAATAGATGAAACTATACCACCCTCAGCGTTATTTAATAGTAATGTTTTTATTGCCAATATCACGCTCTCGTCTCCTATAACTCCATTTCAAAAAATCCTACCTTTGCCGGAAGAATTTCACACTGTTTCAGTAATTACTTCTAAGATATTCAAGAACTTTTTTTTAACAAAGCACAGGAAAAACTAGATAAATAAAAAGAAAATAAACTCCAAGAGGGAGCAACATCTAAAGAATAAATGAAAAACTTAAAGGACAAAGAAAAGACAACGAGAGGAAAAAAAACATGAAAGAAGAGGAAGAAAATAAAAAAGAAGAGAAAAAAAAAAGAAAGACGAGGAAGAAAATAAGAAAGTAATGGCAAAAAATTAAAAACTTTACTAACTCCTTGAAGACAAAATTATTTTTTTATTTGATGTCATGCATTTTTAATTTGTTTACTCTTAACTTTCTTCTCTGTAATATCAGTATTTAAGAACATATCCAAGTGCCTCTCTCTTTCACTAGTGTTTGTTTTTTTTTTAATTAGTAAATTTTACATGTGTAATTTTTAATATTGACAACTACTGATGAAGTTATAATGTAGTTTTTGTAATGCAGTTATGGTTTATAAGAATCTGGTTATAAAAGATGTATTATTGTTTTTATTATCATTATTAATATTAAGTTGATTAAATAAATTCTCTCTAGTTAAAATATTCGAGAACCGATTATAGAAACTTGAAATTCCCGGCACAGATTGTGTATAAGTTCATATCGAGGTAAAGTGTAAGATCGAATTAGAGATGAAGTGATGAGGGCGCAAACACAACCTTCAAAGGAGGCATTGTTTGGTAAAGTTTGCTCCCAAATTGTCAAGTAAATTACACAAGTTCTGCTGGAGGCACCTTGCGTAGAATATATTAAAATCCGCTTAATGCAAAGGGGAACTCTTCCATCCCCTTCTTAAGGGTTATTGTTTTTCTAACGTCGAGAGTGCTTACCTGAGAAATAAAATCGGTGAACGAGCTTGTTACGCTCATTTTCATAATTGCTGCGGCGTACAATGAACAACCAATTTAATATTCAATTAAAAGGGTCCCAAAATTTGATCAAGCATTTTTTGCTTTAGAATTACTGCGCACCCTTATTAAGGGAAACAACATTGTTCACGCCAGTTTTCCCTTATGATATTAAATATAAAATATTTGGCATAAGGGATCCACACACTTTGTACATATATATTTTTTACACATTTCATTAGGCCACTATTTTGTTCCACCATAATGGATTCTTGATAATGACTTTTTGCAATTTGTGAGGCTGCCATTTTATTCCACCATATTGGATTTTTACCAAAATGTAACCATTTCATCCTTATATGACTCTTGATTAGATATAGAATAACATTATAATATTAAAACTGATGCTGCGGGTGTAGATCACATTAAGGCATATATGCTGCAGTATTGTAGCTCTTTTATTAATATATATGTATATATCTTGTTCATTATTAATCTCTGCATAGAAGATAGCCACTTTCCTGACCAATGAAATGTTGCAATAGGTAAACCAATACCGAAAACATCATGTCCATCCGAAGTAAATGACTTAAGGATTATTAGCATTTTAACAACCCTCTCTAAAATTTTTGAAAAAATGTTAGACAACCAACTGTATACTTTTGCCTTATTTCATAAAAAAATACCAGATTTTTAATGGGGCTTTAGAAAAAAAAATAGCACTTGGGTGCTAGTACTTCTCGATTTTTCTAAAGCGTTTGATACTATCAACCAAAAACTTTTTTGTTATAAATTAAACTATTATGGCTTTGATGATGCATCCCTTAATATTATTAATTCTTACTCTGAAAACAGGTTTCAAAAAATATATTATGCTAATAAATTCTCGATTTTCGAAATTTCGATTCTCTCTGGAGTGCCTCAAGGATCAATTTTGGGCCCTTTACTATTTCTTATTTATACAGCTGACATTCTGAAACCTTCAAAATATTGCCAAACGCAAGCGTATGCTGATGATACTCACCTTTATTATTCTTTTAATATTCAAGATTCCCTACAAACATCAGATTTAATTAATTATGATTTGAACCATTTAAAAATAATATAATCCGAGCAAAGCTTACAGTTAAATCCCACAAAATCTTTAGTTATGTTTTTCGAAAATAAAAATCACGTCAATACTTCAAAAGAAGGGTTTAACGTTGCTCTGGATGGTACTTCGCTGCCTATAGTGGAGTCAGCAAAGAATCTTGGATGTATCGTCGACTCAAATTAAGGATTTGAGGAACATGTTAAAAAACTCATGCAAAAATCATTTTTAGCGTTAAAACTTTTGTACAGTACTAAATTACGCAAAAATCTGTGCGAATCCTTAGTTTTATCCAACTTTAATTACTGTGATTTTATTTATGCTAACTGTATTAATATTTTGGATAAAAATCAAAAGGTTCAAAATTGTTGTAGGTTAATTATTTAGGCTCAGAAAGTTTGACCATATATTACATACATTTGAGCAACTTGAATGCTTAAAAATGGACAAGCGCCGACTTCATCATATGGCTACTTTTGTGTAACGAATAACCCTGATGCATTTATTCTATTAAAAAATAAATTGGTCCCTTGTAATAATATTCATAACAGAACTCGTTTTACCAATCAATAACTATGCCTCACCATCGTTCAGCAATTTTTCAGAGGTGATTTACGTATAATGGCGTTAAAACATATAACTATTTGCAACATAACCTTATCGGACTTAATGTAACTCAGTTCAGAAAACAATTTAAAAATTTGTATTGACGTTTTAGCGTGCCTAGATGCCAAAAAATATGTTTTTTCAATTCCGTCGGTCCTTCTGTCGGTCTGCCTCTCTGTCTCTCAGTTCGCGGCATAGATTAAAAGCTACTTACCAGATTGACTTAAAATTTTAGTTAAAAATAAGGTTCATATGGGGACGACCTGGTAATATTTTAGTAAAAGTCCAATATGCCGGAACAACATGGCGGCGTAGTGAAAAGTTAAAAAAATTATTACAAAAAAAACTAATTATCCAATTTACCTCAAATTTTGCACAAACATCAAGTATTACATAGGAACGAACCTGTAAGATTTTGGTATGAATCTAAGAAAGCAAAACAAAACGGGGGCCTAATAAAATATTTAAAAAATCAGCCTGAAAAACTACTTATTAGATTAATCTGAAATTTTGGCCAAGCATTAAGTGTGAAATAGAGATAAACTGGTAAATTTGTGGTACAAATTTAAGATAGCGAAACAAAATGGCGGCTAAATAAAAAATTTAAAAATCGACTTAAAAAAATCTTATTCAATTAACTGTGTAAAATGTGATGTAGGGATTAACTTGTACGAATTCAACATGACGTAACAAAATGGCGGAGTGTATCAATGTAAAAACTATTTATTGAATTTGTTTTAAATTAGGCTCCAAAATCAAGTGTGGGGTAAGTAGAAACTGGTAAAATATTGGTAGAAATCCAATATAATGGAACAAAATGGGGCCTAATAAAAATGCTTGAAAAGAGAGTATATATGTGTTACTAAATGACTATACACCCAATTGAATTGGGTCAGACTTCACTATTCCTAATAAAAGCAAATATTCATAACGAGGGAAGTTCCGGGTAAAAGAAATTTACCGATTTTTTTAAATTTAATATAAACATATACGAGTATCATTACTTGTTTTCCTTAGACCCTCAAATTTGCATTAAATACGTAAATATCTCACGTTCAATTCCTTGCCACATTGCCACCCCAGTGGGGTTGACCCAGGTGGTTTTATTTCAGTCGTTCAGTCAGAACCATTTTTTGCGAAATTTACTATATAAAAAAGTTTTGCAATGTCAAAGAAAGGAACAATTGGCCTGCACGATCTGTAGACTCTATGCCTGGATAATACTTGAGAAACATAATTAGAAAATGGTTACAAGCCTTTTTTGTAGGACAGGCATATTGTCTGACAGCAAATGAAGGAACATTTTCAATATTTGATAAGTAGTTTTTTACCTTAAAATAAGTTTACAATTATTATTCTGTTTTTTGTTTTGTGCAAATTGAAAAATTATTTAAAATCCTTGAACCTCAAAAATTGTACGTATTTTAGTTATGTAAATAATACTACTTTTACTTTTAGCAAATTGGATAGTTTCCGGTCTTTTTTGTTCAAGGTACCAAAGGGTTCCCAATAAATCAACCAAAATAATGTGATATATTTTTCTTTTATTACGATTTTTTTTTATTCAGCAACGTTTCGGTGGTCGTTTAGCACCATCGTTAGGCAAAAATACATACATTTTGTTTATACATTTTAAATTGTAAATACAAATGACAGAAATATGGAATGACACTACAAGCAGATATTTTGTTTTTTTTTGTGATATATATATATATATATATATATATATATATATATATGTATGTATTTTTCTCTTGGTTACCTACTAATAATAACAATATCCATATAACGTTTATTAGCTATAATTATGTTTGTTGTTTTTGAATTTAAACGTGTGTTTGTAATATTTTAATCTTTTTCAACCTATCACAAAAAAAAAACAAAACATCTACTTGTAGTGTCATTCCATATTTCTGTCCTTTGTATTTACAATTTAAAATGTATAAACAAAATTTATGTATTTTAGCCTGATGATGGTGATAAACGACGAAAAACGAAAAAAAATTGAATTAAAGAAAAGTATATCACATTGCTTTGGTCTGATTTATTGGGAACTCTTTGATACTTTTACTTTTAGTTGTCAGGCAAAGACAAAAAAAGCATTTAAATGTATAAATTTGATTTTTCGATCATACTGTATATCTTACGCATATATTAGGTCTGTAAGAAAACATTAATATGACGAATAATTGAAATCGTACTTAGTATGCACTTTCCGAACTAGCATAATAGAATTTTCTTTTGTCGTTGGCCTTCGATATAAAACGCATTGGTTGTTTCAAAATATAAATTAGCCCAGACATTCCGAACCATCCTCCAAACTTGGCCAATAATGCGAGCAATTGTGTTCGCGTTGCTAGAAAGATTTATCCCAGGCGATCTGGCAGCGGCATGTACAATGAAAAAGAGACATATTTTGACATTCGGCCAATTCGCCAAAAATTTAACACATCTCTCTATCGCGTCTTCAAATACACTACTCGGCACTTGAAATTGATAAAATGACGAGGAATGTTAGAATTTTAATCATGTACACTATGAATTAGGCCAACATACTAACAGCTAAATATTCGAATTGCCATAAATAACACAGAAAAAAATGTTTACTACAGAATTGTTTTAAAATGAAATAAGATATTGAAGTGCTGTTTTCAAGAACTTTTAGCAAATTATCTTCAGAATTAATTGAGTCTGCTTTTGATAGTTAACCAGCCATTTATTTATACAGACGGGTAAATAAGGTATGGAATTTTATTAAAATTAACTTTTATTTATGCTAGGTTAAGGTAGAGGTATCATTAAATTTTTTCTTTTTAAGTTATTATCACACAACTATATGGATTCCTGAAATGAGTTGTCTATGTATAGTGGAATTCTGTACGGGGAAAATTGTGGGTAAACAAAAATAATTTAAAAATAAATAAAAATACACTATTGTTTCTAATTATTATTATTATTGTTTATTTTTATAACTTCACTAATATATGCATTCAATAAGCAGTTGCTTAATAATACTTTTTTAATTTTTTGAGCCCACCATTTACTTCCGCCATACTGGATTTTTTCCAAGAATTTCATCTCCATACGACCAAATTTTGAAGGTAGTGGGACAAGTAGTTTTTGAGTTATGCCTCGAACAGACAGAGATAACATGTTTTTGGGGTCTTGGGTCCCTACAACGCAAAGATCTGCAAAAATCTTATCGCGATTACGATACTTCCTCCATCTTACAAGGGTAGTAAGTAAAAAACCATTTGTGCGTTTTCAAAATTGTTTCAGTTTTAAGCTTCTAATGATGTATTTTTATTATTTTTATTTTTATTTTGATACAATTATTTAAATCTTTTTATTAAATTATCCGAATTTTTTTTTGACATCCATTAAAAAATATCGCATTTACCCGATTTGGCACATATACAAACTTATACAAGATTTTCCATGACCATACGCAAAAATTAAATTTATTTACAAATTTTTTTAAATCTTATATTTGGTGATGTGCTGTAACACTAATTATTTTTGTAAAACTTAACATCGTAAAGAATTTTGGTTTTTATGTTCGATTGATAATAATTAAAGAGGATACGCGGTATAGATAAATATCAAAGATAATAAGGCCCATAGAATAATTAAAGGAAATACGGTACCATGGGATGTTATTCTTCCTAAACCCTTTTCCACCCTAACATTTCATAAACCTGGTTAATGCATTTTTTCTAAAAAAAGAAAAAAATCGGTTCATTTACCAAAAATATGCAAAAACCTGTTTTTTATCAATAAAGTAAGGAGAAAGTACTTCGTAAAAACTATAAAAATGAAAAAAATTAACACAGTTTTGTTTTTTTTGCAGTTTACCATTACATCACCATGATATATATAAAAATAATATAAACTTTTGCGGATTTTGGAAGAAAAATAAATTTTATTAAACTTGCATGCTTTTTAACCCTCGGTATAAACAAATTGCTTGTTAAATGTCAAAACCAGCTTCAACTCATTCATTCTGGAGAGCAATTCCTAAAGGAACAGCACTTCAGTATCTGATTTCGTTTGGAAAATAAGGTTTATTCTCTGGTAAGCATTTTTTTTTTGTTTTTTGTTGCATTTATGGATAGCAGTTTTCATTCATATACAGTATGTATTAGCCAAATGGAATAAATTCGATAATAAATAAATGGGGGCGTGTTCGAAAAAACGGACACGTTGACTGGTATTTTTGGTTGCGCATTTTTTTCACCAAATCTTTTTATTCAGGGTTGGTCGTGTAACAGTGGCCAATACTAACTTTCGTATTTTAAATGCAACACTCCAGAAATTATTCAATTTTTGGATTCTTCAGAAAATTCTTGACGTGGTTCATATACAATGTCCAATACATATCTTCAACTGTTTCGGAAATATTAAGAGTTCTCAGATTTAATGCAAAAATTAACATTAAGAAAATAAAATTATTTGATTATAAAAATTAGCTAGAATACATTAAAAAACTAGTAAGTAATACTGTTTATTTCTTAATAATGTAACAAACAAACAAAAAGTTAATTTAGGAATTGTTCAATATGCTCACCGTCTTGGCAACATTCTAATCTTGAATAGAAGTTTCTTGTGACGTTACTCAACATTTTTTGATATATGCCATAAGAAAAAGTCTAATGTGTCTGGTTAAGAGATTGTGCTGGCCATGCCATCGATCCTCGCCTCACTATCCACCGATTTGGAAATATTGCGTTGAAGTACTGCCGGATATGGTAATGGAGCTGTGCTTCATCTTGCTGAAATCATATCATATTCGCTGGAACTTGTGAGTTTGCTGGATCAGGATATAAGTATTTCAAAGTTGGCACGACATTATTTTGGAGCAGTACTAAATAATTATCGTCATTCAAATTGCCATCAATGAAAAAGGGGACCTATGATATGATCTCCGACGTTTCTTGCCGAAACATTAACCTTTTCAGGATATTGCGTATGTTCTCTCATCCAGTGAGGATTTTCTCTAGATCAATAGTGGCAATTTGTATGAGAGCAACATTGCTATCATTTGTTCACAAAAATACGTTGTCCTATTAAAATCGTCTTCCAGGAGCTCCCGAGTTGGTATATCACTTTATAGGGATGCATTTTATCTTCTTTTAATGTTCGAATAATCGATGAATAGCTAACATCGAACATTGGGACTGCTTGTCGACTTGAAGTATGTGGGTTGATACGCACTGTATATATATACATAACGATCAAGTTATATATCTTAGTTATCGGAGATAATTTTCATTTTTTTTTAGGTTTTGGTTGTCGAAGCTTTCTGTTCCGCGTCCGAATGGAAACTGTCGAGATGTATTTTCCATTCGAAAAATCATATCCTTCTACATCTTGTACATATTTTCTCGCATTTCCATGCTTACAAAATGGCATTGAATTAAAACTATGAAAAAGCAGTCTTAAATCCATTTTTTAATTTCATACCTAATAATAATGCTCTCTACCCCTTGCGTAGGAACAGTACAAAGAAGCCTTTATTTTGATTAGAAAAAAAAATATGTAATGTTATTGTAGTGCCTGTATAGAAAACAAACCAACTAATTTCAGCAACAACTTTTATTATAATAATATTCAGATTTTTGGTTATGTTTTACTAACAACTCATTATATTGAATTATCTCGGTAGTAGATTATTGCGAATACGTAGGAAGATAATTTTCATTTATTTCGCATAATTCATTTAAAAACAAACCTTAATTTTAGGCCAGACGAAATAAAAATCGCTGCTGGAATCCTGTCTGTATTTGAAAGATTGTTTAACTTCGACATAATTGGCAAATTAGAAAAATTTGGCTTTTGAAAACATTAACATTTAGCTGTTTTTAATTTTTAATGAACACGTATTTTTTATTGTCTTTGGATAAACCTCGGAGGCTAGAAGTTTACGGTGTCAGAATTCCTATTACAAATCACGGTTTTAGTTGGAATTGTCAAAAATCGATAGTTGCTTTCAAACCAGACCTGTGTAATTTTGAAGCCAACTGGAAGTTATCTAATGGATTTAAAAAACTCTCAGAACTTTCCCCGTACAGAATTCTTATTGTTAATATTATATATTACTAGTTACTTTTAACAAAAATAAATAACTTTAATTACATAGTTATAAAATATAAATGGTGTGATTTATTATTTTTAGTGACGCCACGAAACGCAACGAGACTAAGTATTCATATCTCGTCTCGTCTCAACTTTGGCTAATCTTGTCTCGTCTGGAAATTTTGGGCGAGACGAGATCAAGCCTTAAAGAAATAAGTGGCACTTTTGCAGTGGAGACCATAAACGATTATTAGTTGGTTTTTCTTTCAGTTGAATATAGATTTTTGTTTTGAAAGGTTCCTCGAATAAATTTTGATTGTCCCCCCTCCCCACGTTGTTTAAAGCAAAAATTATAATTTATTTTTCCGACAACCGTTATATAAAATATGCAAGAACGCATTAATTTCCATGCATAAAATACTTTTAATAAAACGTGTGAGAAAACTAAAATCATTAAATAAAATCTTATAAGCGGGTCAAAATGAACTAAAAATGCTATTTACTTCATTGCACTGTGGATTCTCGCATCATAATTTTGGTCATAACTGATTTAAAATAAACTATTTATAATATCCTTCCAGTAAGCATTTTTCTAAAGCAAACAATCTAGTAGGCCTAGAAAAATAAATGCATAAACAAAAGTTGCACTGTATGCTGTCAGTCAGAAGTTTGATGTCAAGGTGTTTGAAACTTGAATAAAATGTATTTTTAAAAGATTTTTTTATCTGATTTTGAATTGTCTTGTAGAAAGTAGTTACAGTGCCTACAGTTTGTTAACTATACGGATTAATTAGAGAAAGGTAAGTAAAATTTAAAAACGTTTTTTTTTGTTAAAATTTAATTTGGTATGTGGCCGCAGAGCTTATTTACTGCTTACATGCGCAAGATGTATTATTATTTTTTTAAACACACTTTCTTACATTGAAATATTGCTTTCTGTCATTCTCCGTTTTTCCAGTTTATTCGGTTTTAGATACAGTAGTGTCTGTAGAAAAAAAATATTTTAAAAACTTTTGCCCCAATTCGCCTCTAGGCAAAATTTTTAATTTTTTGATGTAATGTTGTATTTAAAAAAAAAATAATAAAAATAACATTATGGATTTTTTACTTATACCTATACTAGAAACGAAAGTTTCTTGTTTTATTGAGAAGGTACGATGCAAACCAAAGTCTATTAGGTGAAGTTTTTCCTAGGGTTAAGCATTTTTAGATATACACGATGTTTGCAAATTAAAGAGAGATGTTTTGAAAACTGCAAAACTCTTGTTTGAATAAAATCTGGATTAAAACTGTTCATGAGACTAGAAATAGATACCTTAATGAGAAAAATAAATAAAAAAAAATCTTTCATTTTTCATTTGCTAACTGAATTCTTCTATTACAGAGTAATCCAGAGCAAGTGAAAACATGAATCTTAAAAGAATAGATGTGTTTAATTTCTAGATTGATAAAAACGGTAATCGTAAAGATAAAAATCTGCAAGTATGCCGCGAGATCTTAAATATAATGAATATCAAAAGCCCCAAGTTTGAAGAGTCTACAAAAAGAAAAATTAATGAAATTTGCGACCAGCTATCCAAAAGGTGGAAAAAAAGTAATCGTACGAAGAGTAGGTTTTTAAAACAAAACGCTAAATGGATAAATAGTACTGTTCTTCTATTCCCGCAAATGGATAACATGCAAACGCCAATAAACTTGCTGGGAAGACCCGAAAAGTCATTTTCCTCGAGTAGTGAAAGAACTAAAAGAAGAAAAATTAAGGAATTAGCAACAAGTTGCCAGCAAAATCAGTTAATTGGGGCAACAAAGCTAAGTTTAAAAAAAGACGGAAAAAGAGATGAAGTCAAACTGCTTAAAGAGAGTCTCGAAACCTCTCCTACTAGAGCCTCAAAAATAATAAGCAATTGGAATATACAGAAATCAAAGCCAATTATACCATACACAAGTGAAGAAGCACTTAGCTTGATTATTGAGACTAAGTTATCAAAAAGTGACTATTTAACCATCAGAAGAGAAGGAAAAGAAAGAAACTTTGATGTTTATCCTTCATACAAAAAAATTTTGCAGGCAAAATTATGCTGTTATCCGTCTCCTGATAACAAGTTATCTGCAAAAATTAAGTTACAAGGGCTTTTGGACCATACTGTTTCCCGAATTATTTTATCTCAATCAGAAGTTTTCGAAAATACATCTGGACCTCTTGACTTAATTTTAATCACAAAATGGGGATGTGACGGTAGCACAGGTCACAGTGAATACAAGCAGTTTAATGAAACTAAAAATGCTTCAGATTCAAATATTTTTTTAACTTCACTTGTACATTTGCAATTATTTTCTTACTCAAAAATCGATCAGACTCAAAAAATAATTTATTGGCAGAACCCTAGACCATCGTCAACGAGGTATTGTAGGCCACTTCACTTTTATTTTCAGAAAGAAACTACTGCTTTCACATTACAAGAAGCAGGCTCTGTAAAAAAAGAAATTGATGAACTAAAACCTACAGAGATGAATCATAACGGTCAATCTATCAAACACCAAATGAAAATGACGATGATTGACGGGAAGATCTGTAGTGTTATGACAGAGACATCTTCAAGCCAAGCCTGTAACATCTGTGAAGCAACACCTAAAATAATGAACAATATACAAAATGTAAAAACTAGACCAATTAACAACGAGGCCCTTGATTATGGATTATCGACTCTCCATGCGTGGATACGCTTCATGGAATATTTTTTACATCTGGCTTACAGACTAGATATCAAAAAATGGCAGGCTAGATCGCAAGAGGAAAAGAACAGTGTAAAAGAAAGAAAGAAAAATATTCAGCTTAAATTTAGAACCGAAATGGGTTTGATTATCGATAAAGTAAAAGCAGGTGGAAGTGGAACAAGTAATGAAGGCAATACCAGTAGAAGATTTTTTGCTGATCCATTAGTTACCTCTAAGATCTTAGAACTAGACGAAGAATGCATCAGACGTTGCTCTTGTATATTACAAGTCATGTCATCAGGTTTTGCGATAAACGAAAGTAAATTTCAGGAATATGCGGAAGAAACTGCTAATTTGCTGGTAAATAAATATCCATTTTACTATATGCCGAGCAGCGTGCATAAAGTCTTAATTCATGGTGCATCAATAATTTCGGCGGCAATACTTCCTATAGGGATCTTATCAGAAGAAGCGCAGGAATCACGTAACAAAGATCTTAAGCACTACAGAGAGCATTTTTCCAGAAAAACGTCCAGAATTGATACCAACCAAGATCTCTTAAACAGATTCCTAATCTCTTCTGATCCATTTATATCTGGATTAAGAAGTTTACCCAAGAAAAATAAACATATTTTTTTTTCTGAAGCTTTGCATCTGCTTAAGGACGATAGTTCATCATTGGCACAAAGTGAATCATCCGATTCCGAAGAGGAATAGTATTGTTAATAATTATCTTACTTACTTAATAAGTTCAACTAAATTTTTTTTGTTAATCATTATTTTACTTGCTTAATAGAGTTTAACTAATTTTTGTGGCCTATTTTTTACTGTAAAAAATTTAAATCAAACAAAAGAATATTTTGGCGTTACAATCGGGGGGGGGGGTGTCATTTAGTTAATTTTCTATGGTCCTACCCTTTTTTGCAAATTCTTAGGCCACACACATGTTTTAACGCTCATTCCTAAAATACTCATACATGCAAATTAGAAATAAGCCTTCCAGTCTTTTCCTCCACCCTGTATAATTTTTTGATGGTGTTTCTTTTCACACCAAATAGCGTTTGTGTCTTATACTAGTGCATTTTATCACATTCTAAAGTTTATTTTGAACAAACAATATTTTTTATCTTTTTGACCAAACTTGTTATTCCGGAGCCCACTGTGCATTGGCGGGTCATGATTTTCCGGTTTGCCGCTATTAAGAGGTAGGCTTTGGATTTATAGCTGGAGGTTTTTGCGTTTTATTTCAGCGAGTTAACATAGTTTATATAAAATTATTAGCTAAAATCATATAAGTTTAAAAACCGATAACCACTAGATTGCATCCTGTAAATATCATGACGCTGGGCATGTATAATTAGATTGTATCAAATTATTATTATACTATATAATACACTTTAACACATAAAATGTTGTAATAGATTTCGCGGAAATATTTTAAATTAAATATACACTTTAAAATATGAACTTCAAAAATGTATTTGAAATTGTGCTTATATTGCTTACTTGTTACAAGAAAAATGCCTTCGTAGACAACAGTATTGAAAAACTAATAAGTATCTAGTTTATTTTTGAGGCTTTTGATTTATTGCCATGTTAAAATCGACTACTGTGTGGGGCTGGAGGCGGCCGGCACCGGCGGTGGTATCGTCCTGGATAAAAATTATCGCAAGTTATTACACATTTTTTTGTAAAATAACATTTTCGTAGAAAAAAATATTACATGCAACTCAAGCATTAAGGTATTTTTTTCACTCCTGTGATTGCGTTTCAAAATTTCAAGACTTGTTAGTGCATTTGTTACATAAATTAATATTATCGGGCTAGTTAATAAAAATAAGATGGACATTAATAATGGCAAACGTTTAAAATATTTTTGTTTGGTGCTAGATTTTTTTGTGACCCTTCTGTAATTTTAATATTTTAAATAGGTAACCTCGTAAATTTCTTAAAATTGTTTCATCATAATCATAATGGGGCTGTGATAAATTATTATCATTTGGTGGAGTATCATTTGACTTTTAAATTCCACCAGCTCTAAATTTAAGAATAATTGAAACATCAAAAATATTCAAGCAATTTCATTTATATATTTATTTTTATTCTTTATGTTTTATGAGACATCCTACACACAGAAACATTAAATTACGCAATATTTATTTATTGTGCGTTTGAAAAATAGTATTATTATGCTTATTATTATTATTAAAATATATTTTAAGGCACACAATCAAAATCTAAATTTAAAATCATTAAAAAATATAGAAAGACATTTCGTTTTCTAAAAAATACTGATATTTTAGAAATTTTCCTCCATAAAAAGAAAGTTTTTATTTCAGGAAATAGAATTTTACCGATTATGTAAATATTTTTTAGGCCTCCATTTTATATTGTAGTATGTAGGATTCGCGCGAAAATTTTACCAGTTTATGCCTGTTTCACACATTGTGATTTTTGTGTAAAATGTCAAATCAATTGGGTTAGTAGCTTTTTAGTACTTTGTTCTAGCTTAATTCCTGTTTCTTTGTATACAGAGTGTCTCAATTTTGCTAAGACGACATCAACTATACAATTTTAAATGGGACACCCTGTATTTTTGTCCATTATTTGATTCTTTGTCGAAAATAAACATAAGTTACCAATTTAGACTATAGTCGATTTCTGCGTAATTTCCGAGATAATTAAGGTTACGTGTGATTTTTTGAAAGCTGGAGCTATTTTTCAAATCACTATAAAAAATAGCAAAATCTAAAATTGGGTGTTTTTGGGAGGTAATTTCCAGTTTATAATGCACCGATGCATATACAGAATACAAAATGTTTGTTCCCACCTGTATAGGGCGGACAGACTACGAAATCAATCTTGCACCTCTTTAAAGTGAAAAAAGTCGATTTTTTTAAATAGAACACCCACTATGTTTTTTAGTTATCCATTTATGCAAATAAGCATAAAAGTTTATATATATATATATATATATATATATATATATATATATATATATATATATATATATATATATATATATATATATATATATATATATATATATATATATATATATATATATATATATATATATATATATATATATATATATATATATATATATATATATATATACCTGAATTCAATGGTTAGAGAGAAAATCGCAATTTAACAGAAAATCGCAATTAATTCTTGAATATTTTGATGCTGCATACTCAAAAAAAATCTATAGGAGGCCATGGAATGGATAATATAACTATTTGTTTTAAATTTGACAGTTTTTCAATTTTGTGTTTTTAGTAGTTGTTGTTTTATTGAAATCATTTAAATTTAAATTAATTAGACTTTGAAAACGTTTCCTTCTATCGGTGTTCACTTGTTCTATTTTAGAGAGTATCACTCAATATTTCCCTTGGCAAGGATACCAAACAAGAAAATTTTTGACAAAATTCGCAGTGATTTATCAGCTTATGGATTTTTGAAATATAGAAAAAGGAAAAAAGCCCATTCGTCGTCTGGAGATTTTCAAACGGAGGTTTTATTATATTTTATTGAATATCCTACCAACTCTTTAAGAGATGAACAAAGGGATTTGAATTTTTTCATGACTAGCATACTTAGAGTATTAAAAAAACAAAATATTCCCATATAAGTTTCTTCCAGTTTAACTTTAAGTGCGGGAATGGATAACAAAAAAAATACTCGCTACTATTCTGAGATTTTATAAACATTTGGTAAAGCAAATTAAAAGGCAAGGAGAGGCAAAGTGTTAAAATGTGGTGTGGTATTATAAATGACCGCATAATAGGATCTGTGTTTTTTGACCACTATTTGAATAGACAAACATTTTTAAACCTTTTAAGAAATTAAATTATGGAAAAAGTCATTGATCTTCCGGAACATATTCGCGTGGACTTGGTATATCAACAAGATAATGCTCCATACCACAGTGGAGAATATATAAGAGCATTTTTAAACGAACAATTTAAGTATATATAGTAACGGTGAGATTCCATGGCCTCCGCGAAGTCGCGATTTGACACCCTCAGATTATTTTGTATGGGTCACACTTAAAGATAGAGCGTATACAAATTTATAAATGAATTAAAACAAAAAATTCGTGAAGAAATGTTTAGCCCCGAAACTATTAACTTGAAAGGTGTAACATCTTATATCGAAAGGGTTTAGAATCGGACAATCAAAAAATGCAATAATATGCTAGGTGTTCCATGTAAAATAAGCAAACTAACCATAATTTTTTCGGGTATTTTTTTATTTGATGTTCAATTGTTTTTATGATAAATTGCCCTTATTCCTCTCTAAAATCCCTACAGCTTTGGTTTTTACCATTTTTCAATATCTTTTAAAATAAAGAAAATATAAGGGTGTTTGTTTGCCCTTCGTTGGACCACCCTGTACATATAAGGAATGTGCGAAAGGTTTATCAACCCGTATATTTTTCTTATTTTGAAGACTCTATTAATATTAATAAATATTAATACACTGTTTTACATAAGTATATAAATGAGATAATTAGTAGGATTTTGCGTCCTACTATTCAATCGCATTCTAAAACTGAAATTTTTATAATTAATGTCTTTCGAGAATACATTTGCGGCAAGAAATGCCCACGCAGCAAAAACAATTTAGCTTCCCAGCACGGTTGCTTAATGGTTGCACAATTGCGCACTGCATTTCAAAGTTGAATCACTTGACAATCATAAACTTGGCGTAATCTAAACCCGCTTTTTCTATTGCATATGCAAAATGCAAGTTATGCATTTTTTTTTGCCATAATATTTATAAACGATCCTTGGTATATAGAATTCGCTGTTGATACATTAGTATTTCAATGAGCGTGAACGTCGTAAAAATTGCATATTCTGGAAAGAATTTCGACTGAATATTTTAAAGAAAACGTGGCTTCGGCTTCTGGAAAATCGACAGATAACTTTTTAACTTCCTAAAAGAGTTTCAGTTAAGCGAAAAAATATGAAACATTAAATCCTTATGAATTAGATTGTTATTAAAACACTGATAACATAAAATGGGTTGAGAAGACACCGAAAAACATGTTCTCCCATTTTCATCGGTCTGCCGTTCTGTCTGTTCGCGACATACCTCAAAGAATATTTACCCGATTAACTTCTAATTTCTGCAAAAAATCAAGGGTCATATGAGGATGAAATGGTAAAATTTTGGTAAAAATTCAATATGGCTGAACATAATGAGGGCCTGACAAATTGTTAAAAAAATCATTATTAAGAAACTACTTATCAAATATACACCGTGTTCCACATAAAAGTACCCGCTATACTATCTGGAAATCCGTAATAAATACGAAAAAAAGTTTCATTAAATCTGAAGTTCTTTTAAAATATCATGTTTCCATGTATAGAGGGTGTCCCAATTTTGCTGGGACGACATCAACTATAAAATTTTAAATGTGACATCCTCTATTTTTGTCCATTATTTGATTCCTTATTGCATTTTTGGATTCTCCATTTCTAAACACTTTCCATATAAGATATTACACCTTTCAAGTTAATAATTTCTGAGCTATAAACAGTTGAAAATCAATATTTTGGCTAATTTGCGTTATTGTAAGAGCTATCTGATAGTAGGTACCATGACTATACGAAAGTTGGATCTTTACCTGGTACCATAGTAAGCACTACCATTCATTACAGTGGCTAAGAGGGCGATTTTTAATTGTTTTTAACACATCTATAATAACTAAACGAATAGGTATTAAATAATGAGGGAACAAAATTTATTTTAAACAAAATCTATAACTTAACGAATAGGTGTTAAGTAAGAGGGAATTCAACTTATTAAAACAAAATCTAGATTTCAAAAATGCCTCCTTTAGCGGCTAAACACATATGTATGCGTTCTATAAAGTTTTCTTGCGTGTTATGTAACATTTCATTGTTAACAGCCCTAAAGGCCTCTTGTATTCTCTCCTTTATTTCGTTTGGACCTTCACGAGGCATAGCATTTACAAAATTGTCGACGAATCCCCACAACAAGTAATCCAAAGGACTGAGGTCCGGAGACCTTGGGGGGCACAGAATCGGTTCTTCGGCTTCCCTATTTACGTATCATGGATTCCCACTATTACTATTAAAAAGAATGTGATATCACGTGTGCCATGCGGCGTGGCCCGTCGTGTTGAAACCACACAAAACTTAAAAAAAATTAAAAGCTATCACTATTAAATATTATAACAATGTTATAGACATAAATAATAGCGTATTTTCCAGAAAATCGTATAAAACAGTATATTTCATTGGAGAATCGGTTCATCCATGCCTTTTGTTTTTGATTTATTTATTCCGTGGTTACTTCCAGTTTTCCTGCGGTTTTCCCCTGGTCATCCCCAGTTATCCCGACTTATCCCCGGCCATGTACACCAAATATCCTCAGTAAAATGCCCCTCGAAAATATCCATTCATCCATGGCAAATTGGAGGAAATAGGTTTTTGTACTGGCTACATAACGCTTGAACTCTTAACGTTTTATGTAAAAAAAGTGCAAGAGAAAAAACGTTTCTTAAGAGAGTGGAGAATTTGACTAATCTACCAATTAAGCCTAGTGTCGTCACGTAAAAAAGTTAGCATTAAAAACCAATGATACTGTTTTATAGATCCTACAAAAGGTAATATGTATACCAATTTTCATTAATTTATCTTTAAAAATGTAGAATTTAAATTTAAAAACTAAAAAATAAATAAAATTTTGCCACTCTGTATCTTGAAAAAATATGTGTTTTTGGACAAAACTTTCATACTTAAAATTAGTCAAATATTCACATTAAATTTTCCAACCATAACTGTTTTATTTGTTCTCCATTAATCACAGTCTAACAAACAAACGTTAACGAACACAAATCCCCTAAACAAGATTTCGATTAACAGTATGGTTAAAATCTGTTTAGTTAGATGGCTGAACATTACTGCCGAAATTAAAATCATTGTATTAATAAGCACTATTGACAATATGGCGGGACAAAACCTGGATAGCTTATTATAAAAATCGGTAAATTTCCTTTACCCGAAACTTCCGTGCCGTGCCATCCCCATATGACCCTTAATTTTGAGCCAAAATGTGAAGTCAATCGGGTAAGTAGTTTTTTTGCTATGCCGCGAAAAGACTGACCGACAGACAGATAATCAGACCGGCGACTGAACTGACAAGACATATTTTTGGGCATCTAGGGACCCTGAAACGTAAATATTTGAAAAACTCATGGAGGGTGATTTTTTCACAATTTTTCCTCATACGAGGCAAGTAGAAATTATTTGGCCGTCATTTTATTCCGCCATCTTGAATTCATACGAAAACTTTACCAGTTTATATAGAATGAAAGCTTTCACGGCTGTGTCCAATTAAGAAAACATGGTTCTTGGGATTAGACCGTGTCAAAAATGAAATCACTTCGACGTTTCGCCTTCGATTGCACAAGGCATCTTCAGGGATCTTCACTTCACGAGATTCAGTGTTCCGATCTCGTGAAGTGAAGATCCCTGAAGGTGCCTCGTGCAATCGAAGGCGAAACGTCGGAAAGTGATTCCATTTTGACACGGTTTAATCCCAAGAACCATGATTTCTTAATTTACCAGTTTATCTCTATATCACACTTAATGCGTGCAAAAAATTTGAAATTAATAATATAATTAAAATTAATAGTTTTTTCAGGCCGACTTTTTAAATACTTTATTAGGCCGCCAATAAAGCAAATTTTGTGCAATTAATTATGATATAGAGATAAACTGGTAAAATTGTGGTACGAATTCAAGATAGCGGATTAAAATGACGACCAAACAAAATATTTGTAATCGTGAAAAAATCGCTCTCCAAGGTTTTACATAGCTTCAAGTTTTAGCGCTTCTAGGTGCCCAAAAACATGTTTTCTCAATTCTGTCTGTCTGTCACTGGGAGGGGGGGGGGTGAGGGAGCATAGCTAGAAAACTACTTACCCGATTGATTTCAGAAATTAAAGGTGTTAAGTGGACGACCGGGTATCATTTTCGTAAATATCGAATATTTCGAAAGAAAATGAAGGCCTGGTGAAAATCAAGTGTTACATGAACTGGTGACATTTTGGTATGAATCCAAGATGGAGGACTAATAAAATATTTCAAAAAATAAGCCTGAAAAACTATTCATTAGATTAATTTTAATTTTTGTGCAAGCTTTAAGTGTGATATAAGGCGACCAAATAAAATGTTTAAAAAATCAACATAAAAAATTACTTATTCAATTGAGTCCAAATTTTTCACAAAAATTAAATGTGATATAGGAATAAACTGTTAAGAATTCAACATGACAAAATACTTTACGTTAAATTATGTTCAAAATCAAGGCGTAGGTGCAAACTGTTAAAATATTGGAACGAAACTAATATGGTGGAAAAAAATGGCGCCTAATAAAAATGTTTGAAAAAGCAGTATATATATTGGGTTACTAAATAGCTATGTGCCGAATTAAATTAGGTCACATCATTCCTAATTAAAGGAATTATTCATATCGGGGGAAGTTACGGGTGCGGCTCTTTGAACTCTTCGGAACTTTTTTCTAGGACGTCACTGGCCATATCTACCACAGTCAAATTCGTTATTATTTTCTGTAACTTTTTAGTCTCGACATTTGGCACCGTTTAGACGTTATTTAGCAAATTAATTGTCCATTCATACATATGCATAACTAAATTGAAGGTCAAGTGCATGTGGAACTTGGGAAAAATGGTAAATTTTTATTGTTAATCGTTTAGTACAGGGATAACCAAATCAATGTGAACCTTCTTATAAATCCTTTCTTTATAAAGATGAGAGAAAATGTTAAATATGAAAGTTCTGTGGCTTTTTATTGATCATTCGTAAATATTATTATAGTTTACAGTGGCTTATCCATTGACTTCATATTTTGTTTCAAAATTAAGGGTCATGGAGGTGTGGAATGGTAACATTTTGGTAAAATTCAATATCGATAAAAATCATTATTAATAAACTACTTGTTGAACTTACATGGACTACCCTGTATATTGTACTTTCATGTGACAGAGCTTATCCTACTGATTATAAATATACTATATTTAATACCTATATTTTTAAAAGCAACCGGGAAAATTGCACATGCAGATTTTTGTCAATTTTCTCAATTCTTTTTAAATATGAAGTTATCAAACCTAGTTTAATTGTGATCAGTATAATCTACAGGGCACAGGGTATCCCATTTCATCACTTTTGCGGAGTATTTCCCATACTTTTAAAGATAGAGGGTTGCAGTTTTCGCGACAGTATAAGCTTCGGAATTATATTTACACAGGTAACGTATTTTGAGCGCTATGGTTAGAATAATATCTTAGGAGTCCTTTTTATTCATATTAGATATGCAGAGAGAAGGCAACTTTTCCGAAACATATTTGCCCGCCTTAAATCAAATTTAGTAGAGCATGGATAATTTATCCAGACCAGTCCTAAAGCATACGTCAAACAAGATAGAGAGAGAAAAGAGGTAAACGTAGTGGGATATGTAGAAGCGATGCCTTCATCTTCTTGCTAGCAAATAGATGGAGCAACTAGTTGATCCAAATCAGATACTCAAAGAATTTTTCAAAAATATAGCTATCATCCATATAAATTCTACATAGTTGAACATTTACATCCCGGCAATGCCGAGCCCGAATGTTGTTTTGCCAATGCTATTCGTGCGTCAATCTATTTAACTTTCCGAAATTTGCAAAAATGGCCATTTTGAAAACCACCTTTGAAAACTCTTTGCTTTTTAGTTTTTTATAAAGTTTTAAGTAAGATTGGTTTTATATTTTGTTTTGAGTAAAATTCAATAATTTTATCATAATTCAATTAAAATACTGTAATAAATAATTAAGAGTTGAGAATTAAAGAAGATCTTTTTAATTAATTATAAAATTTTTTCCATGAATTTTGTTTTTAATACATTTTAGTCATATCCTACTACCTACTAATTGGACACAAAAGAAAATCTTTAGAAAATCTCGAATTTTGAGCTTGTTTTTCAAAATAACTGCATATGTATATATATATATATATATATATATATATATATATATATATATATATAAATATAAATATAAATATATTTATAAATATATTTATAAATATATTTATAAATATATATATATAATATATATATATATATATATATATATATATATATATATATATATATATATATATATATATATATATATATATATATATATATATATATAAATATATATATATATATATATAAATATATATAAATATATATATAATATATATATATATATATATATATATATATATATATATATATATATATATATATATATATATATATATATATATATAATATATATATAAATATATATATATAATATATATATATATATATATATATATATATATATATATATATATATATATATATATATATATATATATATATATATATATATATATATATATATATATATATATATATATATATATATATATATATATATATATATATATATATAATATATATATATATATATATATATATATATATATTATATATATATATATATATATTATATATATATATATATATATATATATATATATATATATATATATATATATATATATATATATATATATATATATATATATATATATATATATATTTTTTTTTTTTGTTATTGTTCCACATTGCTTAAACATAAAGAATACAGGGTGTCCCTTTAAAAAAACAATGTAGGGTCCGATAACTTTTTGACCTGACCACGTATACTTATCCTCAAAGCGGCACTGAATTGTACCGACAAAGTCATATAAGGAAGAGTTTTCGCCCTTTCGATAAGTTATCGGACAACTGGAATACGAGAGGTGTCTGAAAATGCAACTTTTTCAAAAACGCTTTGTAGCTCAAAAACCAAAAGAGCTATGAACATTCTGCTGCGGCCATCTTTAATTTCATAAAACAGTAGCACACTGTCACGAAAACCGCAACCTTCTATCTTTAAAAATAAAGGAGATAACCTGCCCTGTTTTAACTTCATATGTGTGTCAAAAACTACGAAGCGCGAAGCCATGTAATAAAATTTTGATGATACTTTTCGAATTCCGCAAAAAATATATTTATAATTTAAATATGATGTCAATCAGAAGCTGCTTAAAAAAATCGCAAATAAATGTGTAGTAGCATTAACTTTGTTCTAAAATTGTAACGGTTCACTTAACTTTTATAGTCTTGGAAAGTTGCCATTTTGTTTTTTTTATCTGTGATAAAACGTAAAAACTAACAATAAAAATACGAGTGAGGTATAATTACTTTTCTAATATCGTTTGGGGTTAATATATTTCTAAAACACTCCTTCTAGATTGGATGATGCTGTTATTGATCTTTTAAATTTATGTAATGTCCTCAGTGCAATAGCCGGCCCCTCTCAGAGCTTTGGTCAGCTTTTCTGTTTCCGATATTAAAGAATCTTGATCAAAAATCGAAATAATAATTTGTACAGGGTGGTCCAACAGTGCGTTCACGTCGAATAGCTGTGATATTGTAGGAATAAGAAAAAAAATTATACAAAAGTTGTAGGGACTGCTGAGAGCCTAAAATTATTTTCGACTATACCGGGTTGAGGATAAGTTGCCACAAACCAAACTTATATTTTTTAAAGGGAACGCCCTGTATATTACTATATTTTCAGATTTCTTCCTTTTTGACCATTCACCCAATATAGGGTTTCTAGGGTCTATAGAGAGTCGTTTAAGATTTATGGCCACTTTTCCAAAATATTACAGGTGGTCTTCTTTCAATATCCATTTTTTTTTATTTTTTCATACCAGCATGGATCGGTCGAAAAAGTTTAAAACTTCAAAAAATAAAAAAAGGTTTAATCCTAAAATTTCACAAATACAAATGATAGTATTACAATGATCTAGTAATAAAAACTGGTGGTTATTACGAAATGATCGATATTATTTATTTGTTAGGAGTAAGTGAAAGGAATTATTTGTTAGCGATAAGAATATATTTCGAAAAGTATCCTGATAGAAGACGAACACGAGATGCGCTTTTGAAAAATTAGGCAACGATTTGATGAGACGGGAAATGTAGAATACACGAAAAGTGATCGAGCAAAACCTGTTTAAACTAATTAGGACAGCTACGACAACTTAACAACTACTTTAAACTAATTGTTAAGTTGTCCACCCTAGAGTAATTAGAGTGTGAAGATAAAAATAATAATAACAATCAAAAAACAGTACTAACAAGTCGTATAAAACAGCAAATTACTTAATTAGATATTCAAAATGATTGTTTTGTTCGACAAAAATATTTAAAGGATTTTCAAAAGATACGCTAACATCTCTTAATGTATTAAAATTAATTTTATTAAATACACTTGGGATTCTTTTCCTCATATTTTCTTTTGTAGTCGGAGGTGTTTGATAGACTAAAGTTTTAACAAAGCACGAAAGAAAAAAAGTCTATTTTTGTCAAGTCAGGGGATCTAGGCGGCCACGCAGTCGGTTTTTCTATCCAGCGTTCTTGAAATTGTTCATTTAGAAATGCATGAATGTTAGACTTATGGTGAAAAATGCGGACCGATGACAAAATTTCCAACAATTCCACCTCAGACGTTAATTATAGTTTACAGTGGCTTATCCATTGACTTCATATTTTGTTTCAAAATTAAGGGTCATGGAGGTGTGGAATGGTAACATTTTGGTAAAATTCAATATCGATAAAAATCTTTATTAATAAACTACTTGTTGAACTTACATGGACTACCCTGTATATTGTACTTTCATGTGACAGAGCTTATCCTACTGATTATAAATATACCATATTTAATACCTATATTTTTAAAAGCAACCGGGAAAATTGCACATGCAGATTTTTGTCAACTTTCTCAATTCTTTTTAAATATGAAGTTATCAAACCTAGTTTAATTGTGATCAGTATACTCTACAGGGCACAGGGTATCCCATTTCATCACTTTTGCGGAGTATTTCCCATACTTTTAAAGATAGAGGGTTGCAGTTTTCGCGACAGTATAAGCTTCGGAATTATATTTACACAGGTAACGTATTTTGAGCGCTATGGTTAGAATAATATCTTAGGAGTCCTTTTTATTCATATTAGATATGCAGAGAGAAGGCAACTTTTCCGAAACATATTTGCCCGCCTTAAATCAAATTTAGTAGAGCATGGATAATTTATCCAGACCAGTCCTAAAGCATACGTCAAACAAGATAGAGAGAGAAAAGAGGTAAACGTAGTGGGATATGTAGAAGCGATGCCTTCATCTTCTTGCTAGCAAATAGATGGAGCAACTAGTTAATCCAAATCAGATACTCAAAGAATTTTTCAAAAATCTAGCTATCATCCATATAAATTCTACATAGTAGAACATTTACATCCCGGCAATGCCGAGTCCGAATGTTGTTTTACCAATGCTATTCGTGCGTCAATCTATTTAACTTTCCGAAATTTGCAAAGATGGCCATTTTGAAAACCACCTTTGAAAACTCTTTGCTTTTTAGTTTTTTATAAAGTTTTAAGTTCTTGAAATTGTTCATTTAGAAATGCATGAATGTTAGACTTATGGTGAAAAATGCGGACCGATGACAAAATTTCCAACAATTCCACCTCAGACGTTAAGAGACCACCTATTTTGACTAGTTGTGCGAATATAGTGAAAAGTTAATAAATTAATCTTGGCTCTCTCTGAATTTGTCATTGAGCCCAGTGACAAAAATCTAGTGGCCTGTGATAATCATCCTCATGCAATTCTTAAAGGAGTTCGATGTGGTATGGGTGAAACTTGTTTTGTTTTTTTTTTTAGAATTTGTAGAACAGGGGTTTTAGTTACATCTGTTTCTCTTGCATTTCTTTTTTAGCTAATATGTGGGTCTTATATAACTTTTAAGTTTACTGCTAACTCTTACTGTTCCCCTCATTTAAAACAGTTTTGGCTCGATCAGTTTTCGTGTATTCTAAATTTCCCGTCTCATCACACCGTTTCATAAGTTGTCTTCTATCAGAATACTTTTCGTGATATTTTTTGTCGCTATCAAACAATTCTTTTCACTTGCTCCTAACAGATAAATCATATCGATCATTTCTTGTCTATTAAAATTAATCTTTGCGTCTTACAATAGAAAGTGTACTTAGTTTTTAATACAAAACTCAAGCACCAGCATTACTTGACTATTCAAATTTGTATTTTTGAGAGTTTAATTTTATTCGTAAAAATAAAGACCACTAGATTTTTGTCACTGGGCACAAAAACAAATTCATAGAGATTCAAGATTGGCTGACTTTTATGTGTTATTTACTGACGAAGTAACATTCCGCAAAAATAAAAAAAAACAGTAGGCATAATTTTCATTACAACACTACTGAAAAACCTTATTTAACTCGCACAACTAGGTCAAAATATGTCGTCGTAAATGGCGTTCCATTTAAATTAATCGAGAAAATTTGTATCCAGGATTTGTATTTACCCTGTATACCGTTAAAAGGATACTAAAGAAAAATACCGCATTTGAAAGAATACCACATTTGGGAGTTTTTAGCGTGCTAAAATGATTTATGCTAACGCATTAAAAAATACAGGGCCTCAAATGAACCTCTGATATTTTCGAAAAGTGGCCCTAAATCTTGAATGACTCTGTATAGACCCTACAAACCTTATATTGGGTGAATGGCCAAAAAGGGAGAAATCTGAAAATAAAATAATATATAGGGAGTTCCATTAAAAAAAATGTAAGTTTCCTTTGTTAAACTTATCCTCAACCCTGTAAAATCGAAAATTATTTTAGGTTGTAGCTCTCAGTAGTCCCTACAAATTCCACACCTAACCTAACCTAACCGAGCTATTGGACTATATTGAGGACTGTCTGACCACTGTGTATGTGTGCGAGCCTATTGCACTGACGACCAGTCAAAGTGGTACCTGTACTATAGTCTGTAGACTATGGAGAAGTGTATCTGGGAGAAACAGGTCGCTCATCATCCACTAGACTTAGGGAAGGAACATGAACTATGCAGAAAAAAACAAATTATTTATTCTGCTGTAGCTGAACACCAGAATACCAGTGGTCATATTATAAATGTAAAAGAATCCAAGATTCTAGTAAAGAAAGCCCGCCTCAATCTCTCCGAGTTTATTCAATGTTCAGATCTTGTGGAATAAAGATCCCTGAAGATGCCTTGTGCAATCGAAGGAGAAATATTAGATAGTAATTACAGTTTGACACGGTCTAATCCCAAGAACCATGGTTTCTATTCATGAGTGGTCATTTTGCTAAATATCATTTAAACAGTGCAAAATTTCGAAAAAATCTAATCGACCGGAAAGTTACGGAACCGAATAAGGCAGGGGTCGCAACCGTGAATATAACACACTGTAGATAAATGATTTATTAACATTAGTTCTAGTACAACATGTATCAGATATGATTTAAATATCTCTCGAAATGTGCCGGGTGTACAACCAAAAAGGAAGACCGGCGATATCTTGAAATCTAGAATGGTTACGAAAAAGTTTTTCATAAAAATTGAATGTTGAACAATACTTCTAAAATTTTGGTATATACAGGATCGTCCGATTTTTATCTTAGGTGAAACAAACATATTTTTTAACGAATAATTTTCTGTATTTAATAAAAAATCAAACAATTTTTGCACAACCCACTATGCCTCAAGTTTCATTAACTCTTTGGATATTGAGGTTTACAAAGTGTCACTTTGACCACTTTATTACCCCGTAGGGTCCAAACGGTTTTTCCACTTTATCCGAAAGTCATAATTTTTGACACTTCCGGTTAAACTTGAGATGGTGTCAAAAGGTCAGTGGCATATTTAGAATGCCTTCTTGGGGGGTGGTGGGAAAGCATTTACATTTAGCAAAAAAATCATTGCTTTTTCTTTGTTAGCACGGCATAAACTTAATACCCTCATGAAAATTGAAAATTAGCGTCCATGACAATAAAAAAAAAGGTTCATACTTATATAATTGTGGTAATGCCTTACAAAATAATGTTTACTTCCAAACATTTTGCTTGGGTTAAGAAGCTTCCCACTTTAAATACACCACTGCAAAAGGCAAATAATTTAAAACTAAAATAAGGAAGTTAATGTTTTGCTTTAAGAAAAACTGTCAGGGACCTACAATAAATTTGCCAAATTACCACTTTTTAAACCTCAATATCTGGAAACAAATGAATTTTGACGCATAGTGGGTTTTTAGAATTTTTTATTAGAATCAAAAATTAAATAATACACAGGTGGTATTCATTTAAAATGTATGTTTGTTTCATTAATATTAAAAACACGATCCTGTATATTCCAAAATATTTTAGAATTATTATTTTTTTCCTGTTATTCAATTTTTGAAAAAACTTTTTTTAGTAACTTTTCTTTAGTTGACCCGGTAGTTCACAAAAAAAACACTTAATTGGTGTAATGCTTGTTATCAATAACACGCTATAAGAACATCGACTTCGGAAAAGTGCGTTTGAGCTTTAAATTGCCCATAAAAATTTATTTCTTCCCAATATCAGTCGCAGTTGTATACAATCGTGCTTTTTTTCAAAACACGAGTTAATATTCACGCATTTCTACTACAAACAATTGATTTAAAATTGAATAACGTTTATAGCGGCTAACTAGTCAAAACAACCCGTAAAATTGCAAGGCTAACAACGTTTTTTAATGAGTAAAATACGTTGATAGTGCCATTTTATGGCCCTGTTATATTCAGCGTAGAAAATTTATTTAGAAACATTACTATACTGCGTACCAAAATAATTTTCACAAGGACTACTATTACTACCGTATATTTTTAATAGTATTGACAGCAGAGCCGTTGAGAGAAACCAGACAGGGGAACTGAGATTAAAACTGGACGAATTGTAGTATATCTCGTATATGCCGCTCGCATCACATATTCGCGTATCATCAAGAGTCTCGATTCGAGAGTATTCTAGTTGCTTATTGCGGGTAATATATAAACCGCTCAGAGCACGTGTCAACTCATTACTTCTTAACAACTCATACGAAAAGACGCGGGAAATATTCAAGCAAATTTAGCTGTCTGGGTTAAAAAAGCGGAAAGTGGACACACAATGTCGCCAATTTCAAAACAAATGGACTGATGAATACTTTGTTTTTTATCATGCATAGTGGTATGAGACAATTTCTGTTTTAAAAGAATACAGTATGAAGCAGCATTACTCCAGCAAGCATTTCGCTCAATATAATTTACTTACGGGCTAATTAAGAACGGATAAAATTAAAAAACTCAACAGCAACAAATGTTCCATTCACAAACATCAAATCTAGACAGTGTGGTTAAAACTAGTTTTATAGTTAGTTCCAAAATAACGAAAACACCGAAGTCATTTTCGGAGGGAGAGTGTGTTGAAGAGTGCCTAGTAGATGTTGCAGAACTTTTGTGCTTAGAAAAGAAGAAAGAGTTTGTTGAAAGTGAGCTTATCGCGACGTACTGTTGTTCGACGTATAGATATTGATGGCTAGTGAAAAAAACATTGACTGATAGATTGACTGGTTTTCAAGTATTCTCGACTTCTTTAGATGAGAGTACCGATGTATCTGACACAGCCCAGTTAGCTATTTTTATACGAGGTGTAGGTGAAGAATTTGTAGTGACAGTGGAATTAGTGGCTTTATGGCCACTACTGGAAAATATATTTTTGCCGACGTGTAAAGAATATTTTTGAGCAATATGGTTTGCAGTGGTGTAAATTAGTTGGAGTGTGCACAGATGGTGCGCCTTCAATGGTCGGTTCACGAAAGGGTTTTTATCGGAATTCTGAAGGAAAGAGCAACCACTATGAATGTGCAAGAATGGGATTTAGTAATTCTGCATTGCATTATTCACCAACAAAACTTGTGCTCTAAGTCCATTCGACTGAAGAACGTTATGGATGTGGTAGTAAGTACCATCAATTTCATTAGATCCCGCGGTCTTAACCATCGCCAGTTTAAAACATTTTTGGTTGAACTCTCTTCAGAACACGATGATGTGACATACTGGCTAAGCAAAGGTAAAATCTAAAAAGATTTGATGACCTCGAACTTATGAAAGAAATAGCTGATTTTATGGAAATGAGAGAGAAAACATTGCCGCAAATTTGTGATTCAACATGGCTTTGTGACTATGTACTGGTTATATTGACCCCAATATTGATCGTCTTGTTTCTCAGCTTCAAACTCAAGTCTCTTATTAATTTTCATTTGATTTTGCTATGTGTTTTTGTTAATTTAATGCATTAATTTCAAAGTTTCTGCAATAATTAATTATGGTATAGTGATGAACTGGTAAAATTGTGGTACGAATTCAAGAGGGCAGAACAAAATGGTGGCCATATAAAATGTTCGTAATGCTGAGAAAGTTTTTACATATACTCAAGTTTTATCGTCACTAGATGCCAAAAAATATGTTTTATCCGTCTGTCGGTCTGTCAGTTCGCGGCATACCTTAAAAACTACTTGCCCGATTGACTTCAAATTTTGCGGAATAAGATGGCGGCCTGGTTAAGCGTTAAAATATGCATTACTAAAAAACTAATTATCCAATTTACCTCAAATTTTGCACACAAATCAGCCAAGAAAATCAAGTGAACTGGTAACATTTTGGAATGAAGCTAGCAAATATTAAAAAATCAGTTTTTCAAATTTTGTGCAAGTATTGAGTGTGATATAGATATAAACCGATAAAGCTGTGGTACGAATTCAAGATTGCGAAATACAATGGCGGCCAAATAAAATGTTTAAAAAATCATCATAAAAAATCTTATTCAATTCAGTTTAAATTTTACAGAAAAATTAAATGTGATATAGGTATAATATAAAAAATACTTTTGGATTACACTTTACTATTTCTAATAACAAGAAAGATCCATGTCGAGGAAAGTTCCGGCTAGAGGAAATTTACCGATTTTTTTTATTTCCCTCGTAAGAGGGAAGTATTGTAACCGGAAGAAAATGGGGTGCGTAGTCCCAGGAAAACATGTTTTCACATATGGCTGTCGTTCTTCTGTGCGCGACATAGCTCAAAAAATATTTATCCGATTGACTGATCAAAATTAAATATTCGATAAAATTTCATTTCCTGGAATAAAATAATAAATAAATTAATTTATTTTTTATAGACCATGTAAAGTAACTAATAAAAATAAAAAATGAATTAAAAAGCATTAAAAAAATCGGTAAATTCGCCTTTACCCCCAAGTTCCCTCATACAGAATTCTACTACACAGAAATAACTCATTTTATGATTCACATTGTAGTTTTTTGATAATAGCTTTAAAAAAAGTTTGTAGGATTTGTATAAAGTTATTAACAAATAATTAATTATATCCCTATGTAAACTGTACTAGTAGAATTCTATACGAGGGAAGTTCTGGGTAATAGTGGTAATATTTTATTAGGTATTTAATCCCTGTTTGTATATTCACGACCAAAGAAAAGACATTTTTGAATAGTTAACTAAATTTTGACATTATATTTGAAACTACGATTATTATTTACTGCATTTGTTGTGCTTGCTTTTTGATTGAAATTTCATTCCTAGAATTAACAGTATTTGCATACTGTTTGTTACTCTAAATGGAAATATTTCTTTGATAATGCAAAAATTGGCAACGTGGCACGGTAATTTTCACATTGCACAAAAGACGTGTAGTCTCCGTTTTAGCTTCAGTATGGGGAACAAAGGGAGAACTAAATGTTAAAGGGTGTGGAAAGGGCCTTTATACGAATTCATAGTCTGTAGTTGTCAACTGATTATATGCTATATTATGTAGCGACATTTTCGCGAGAACAGCTTAATGATAGTATTGAAATTATTCTCGACACTGCAAGGGTTCTCAAACTTTTGGAAAAATGCAGTTGTCGTTCGCTTTACTAAGATATTAATTAAAAAGCTATTTTGTTGTTGATTGCCTTAACTGTAAAGAGAGACATTTTATTGGTGCAGGATTGAGTGCCATGTATGTAGGGAAGAACACTACCTAACGGTGGCTCCTCGTCACTCTTTTTTGTCGGAGTTGAATTACTATATCTTTTAATTGAAAATAAAATATTTTTTTATTTTAATATTCAATCTATATTGGATTTTTATTTTGTTGGCAGTTAAGGAAAATGCCCCCCGCCATACATAAAAACGTTTTCCTAGAATAATAAAGCAGGACAAAGTTTTCTTTATTTTTACCTTTATGCTGATAGTATTTATACAAAATATACATTCCGCTAACGAAAATTAAGTTTTCCGTTTGCGACATACAATTTAAAATTTTCAAAAACTGTCATTAAATCTGGGCAAATGTAACGAAATTCAGTTTAACTTTTTTTTTAAGTTATACCAATTATATATATATATATATATATATATATATATATATATATATATATATATATATACATGATTTTTTTTCAACGTGACGTTTCGGCAGAGACTCATGCCTTTTTCAAACTATCAGACAACACAGAATGTAAATGTCAAATCCAAAAAATAAAATTGAAACATAAAACACTGGGACAGTTACATTACATTACATTCAAATTCGACGTACATACAACAAACTTTTAACAAAATAAGTGCCGACCACATTTCACGGTGAGCCGGGTCAAAATTACACTGTCTGAGTGTAGCTCCATGGACATGTCCTGGTTGATTGGAACAAAATAAACGGCATGAAAAAAAAAGGCTTCTCCCAAATTGAGAAAGCCGGGGAAATTTATCACAGCAAGATGTTTTAACACTTTGTAGTGTATCATTTTTGCCACATTTAGCCTCTTTACCCCTTTACATTTATTACGTGGTTTGAACGACCCCAGAAAAATATTTGCAGACTTTGAACTGTGATGATGGATCTTTCTTATTTTGTACGGTAGTCCGGTTTTCGTCAGTCGTGCTACCAAAATTGTGAAGGTTTTTGGAATTTGATGTATTTTGAAAATGTTCAGCAAGCTCTTCCATCTAAGATGAATCTTTTGTGATAGCAAGGTAGCCTCCATCTATATCAGTAATGTTTTCAGAATCTTGTAATTTAAGGTTATAGAGCAAAAAGTTGGGAGATCTGGGCCCTCATAAAACTGTCGTTCCTCATAATCCATATCACTATTGGAAACAGGTTTGGGTAATTGAATGTTGGAGTGGAGATGGATGACCATTATATAAAACTTATTAGAAACTTCGAGATAATTTTCTTTGGTGCCATTTTGTTCCACCATATTGTATTCCTAACAATATTTTACCAATTTCTACCTATACCACACTTAATTTTTAGGCATAATTTAAAATAAATTCAACTAGTAGTTTTTGCATTGACACACACCGTCATTTTGTTACGTCATCGCGTCATGTTAAATTCGTACTAGTTTATCTTTATATCACATTTATTTTTTTTGCAAATTGAATTTTGAAAAATCTTATTTGGCCTGCATTTTGTTTCTCCATCTTAAAGTCGTACCACAGCTTTACAAGTTTATCTGTATATCACACTCAATGCTTGCACGAAATTTGAAATTAATCTAATAAGTAGTTTTTTCAGGCTGGTTTTTTTTAATACTTTATTAGGCCGCCATTTTGTTTTGCTATCTTTGATTTATACCAAAATGTTACAAGTTCGTTCCTGCGTAACACTTGATTTTTCTGCAAAATTTGAGGTAAATTGGATGATTAGTTTTTGTAGTAATAATTTTTATAACGTTTCACTAGACCGCCATCTTGTTTCGGCATATTGGATTTTTACCAAAATATTACCAGGCACATCCCCTTATAAACCCTAATTTTTGACTAAAATTTGAAGTAAATCTGGTAAGTATGTTTAAGCTATTCCGCGAATAGGCAGTCAGAGATACAAACCGACAGACGGAATTGATGAAATATATTTTTTGACATCTAGGGACGCTAAAACGTAAAGATATATAAAACTTGAGAGGGTGATTTTTTCGCCATTACAAATATTTTACTTGGCCGCCATTTTGTTCCGCCATCTTGAATTAGTACTACAGAATTACTACTTCATTTCTATGCTACAATACTATGGCACACAATTTGAAATCACTTTATTAAATATTTTTTCAGGCTGAATTTTTAAGTATTTTATTAAGCCGCCATTTTGTTCCACCATCTTGGATTTGTACCACAATTTTACCAGTTGATTCCTACATAATATTTGATATTTGTATAAAATTTGAGGTAAATTGGATTGGAAAGTATGATCCTTAATTTTTCATCAAAATTTGAAGTTGATCGCGTAAGGAGCTTTTAAGCTATGCCGCAAACAGACAGATAGACAGACGGAATAGAGATATCATGTTTTTCGGTATCTAGGGACCCTGAAACGAACTTCTCTTTTACGAGGGAAGTAAAAAGTTAAGGGATGAAGTTTATATCGGCCAGTCTGCTAGATCCCAAGATGTCAATGTCGATGTGAAATCTGCGTTATGCGACAGAAATTGTAACTAAACAACATGAGGCAGTATCACATTTACTCTGTGAATCTCGTGCTCTCTCATCAGTCAGAGCCTGGCCTACCATCGCTAGTTTGAGAAAAGTTCCCCCAGGGGCATCATCATTTATTGATAGTTTAGAATGGGCTAGGTTTCCATTTGGTTTCCAATATGCCCTAATTGCTTTAATAAATCAACCTTCCTCTACTGCAGAATACATGAAGAGATACGAGGGTAAAAACCTCCAAATGTTTTTCTGAGCTGTGACATCACAAAATTAACCTTAAAAAAATCGATATCAACATGATCGCTATATTGAGGTTTACATGGTTGACACGGATTTCACCCAGAATACAACTTAATATACAATAATATACAACTGTATATCTATACAGTGGTTTATACTATAATTAATTTTCCGAAAAATGGTTCTGACTGAATGACTGTAGTAAAACTACCTGAACCTATCCCATTGTGTAGGCAATGTATTAAGGGATCGGACTTTAGATATGTATGTATTTAGTGCAGATTTCAGGCTATAAGGAAAACAAGTAATGATATGTTTATATTAATTTAATCAAATGAATAAAACATAAATAATACACATTTTTAGATACTACTTATATAATATATTTACATCTATAATGTAATGTATTATTTAAATTATCTTAATTTATTATAATCCGTAATTACTTGATCCGGAGTAACATAAGAATTTTCTACAGTAATTACGTATTGGGCCGAATTTTTTTTAACTATAAACGTGGGAAAATATCATTAACACATTTTTTTTTTAATTAATTCCACAACAGTACAAGTTAAATCCAACAAATATTTTCAGATCGGATTGGGTCCACATTTGGGTCTATGGGACTAAAAACAAAATTGTAGGGTGAGAACCGTAGCGTATGGCCCATTTCCACTGCCAATACGTCAGAAGCATTTTTTAACAAAATGTCTTTAAAGAGATCTCTTTTGTCCAATCTCCAATGATCTCCAATGTCAAGCTTGGAGTCTTCTCTGTCCAGGCTTTTCTAATGAATGCTTGGTAAAAAACAATTCTTGAACCTTTCTTCAAAAAGTTCTGCCATTGTGTCTTCATGGTAGTTCACCCATGAGTCTTTAATATTCTTTGCAGAAGCCACAAGGCATTTGAAATCCAACCATTTACACACCCAGCAGGTAAAATGGTTATTCGTTTCCCTGTATTTAATCGAGCTTTTGTTTTACACCTACCGAAAGAATCCGACCATCTTTTATAGGGCGTTTCATGTGTATTTTGTTATCAAAGTTGTATACTCAGAACAACATTTTTGTAATCCCTGGGCTTCCAAGAGTATACTTGCTTCTTTTTAATTGTGCGAAGCATGAAGTCCATTTTATATAAAACTCTCCAAAGGCTAGTGATGCACAGCTTATTTGAGTTTCATTATTCGTGAGCCATTGCTTCAAAGTTTATAGTGTAGGTACCCGTTGCTCTTCGTAGATGATGTAGACTTTTTGCCTTATCAGGTCCTTATCGATTTTGACAAAACACTGGAACTGGCATCTTTACGCTTTTTTCTGGATGTGATGGGATTTATTTAACACAATTATTTTCAATTCAATCAAAGGTATCTTAGTCAAATCACATGTCCAATGTTAGCGTTAAGTCCTCAATGGGATTAATCAAGTAGTTTTATTCAGTCATTGAGTCAGAGCCATTTTTCGTGAAATTAACTTATCTGTAGAACCACATATCCAAAAATTAGGAAAGTCACCGATGTGTAGAGTAATGTAGTCTTAGTACCATTAGGCTCATTAGGCGCTAGCATAGGGTCAAATTGCAAGGGAGGCCCGGCCCGAATCAGAGAAATAAAATCAAACAAAATGAAAAAAAAAAAATTGATTAATTTTCGCATATTTTCGAACCTTAGATGTACCTAATCCCTAATCTAAAACAAAGCTAATCTTTATAAAACAAATAACAACTTCAATTGAATTCAATGGAATTTCTTAGTGAGTTTGACCCGTTTTTAGCTGGGCATCTTCAAAAATATGGAAAGTAGACCGGGAAGTAGACGTGTTAACTGTCTTTCACCAGCCATTTGCAATGAATTTATCAATCTATTTGCAAAGGAGGTAAGAAAATTTGATTACGGCGGAGTTGCAAACGGCCAAATACTTTGCCATTATTGTCGACTCGACACCAGATTTCTGTTATTATAAGACTAGTAATTTTTTCTCATACTGCAGAAAATCTGTTAAACTTTTTACAGACTAAATTGGAAGATCTCAAGATCAATATGATTTACTGCGGGGGCCAAAGTTATGATAACGAAAAGTGCGTATTTCGTACCAAGTTCAAGGTATTCTTTGAATTTAGTCGGTAATAGTGCTGCCGAAAATTGCTCAGAAGCAGCTAGGTTGTACACGGTGTCTCAAATTGGTTGGAAAAATTGGAAACCATAAGAGATATTAAAATTCTGATACCTCATCCTCTAGTTCTTTTTTTCAGAAGGTTATAATGGCACAAACAGATTATGGTTAGCGCGACCCGTGACGGAGCTACGGGATGGTTTTCAAATTTTGCTACTTTTAAAATAGTCCTTTAGTTTATTTACTATCGGATATACATCAAATCTGAAAACACGTTTTAAAGGCACTTTTTGATGTAAAATCCAGTGGTGTGGCGCAACATTTTTTTTTGGACTACTGTTTTTGACATATGCCGCGAACGTGTATTTTTTTTTTATGGGACACCCTGTATTTTTATAGCTTATTAAATTGCAGTTAAAACAGTATAACACATTTCATATTACTTATTTTTTTAATACCAAAAAATACGAAAAATCCGTTTATTATAAAAATAAAGATGTTAGGTGGTCATGGAATAGTAAATTTAACTTGAATTAATCATTGTTGTACAGAAACGACCTAAACATATCTTTTTTCTTAATGGCACTCCCTGTAATTTACCGGCTTACCAAATTTATTTATTTTTTCTGATGAAAATGATTTGGTACCTAAATTTGATTTTTAGGCCAAATTTTATAAAAAATATATTTTACAGTACTGAATTTTGACTATTGTGTTCATATATCCTATTATTAGATATTTTTGACTTTAAAAAATGTTTAATATTAAATATAGTAACAACAAAAAAATTTACAGCAAAAGTCAACAGTAATTAAAAAGTGAAACCAGCAAAGAGAAGCAAAGTACCAAAATTAAGAGCTAAAATTAAATAAGGTGTTCCAACTCATGTCCATTTTCAGTTAAGCACATTTGGCATCGTTTTTGAATGTAGTGAAATTTAGATGTTGGTTACATGCCGCATAGCTGCTTCGAAATTTTCTGGAAGTTCCTTCAAAGTATTGCTTCTATGTAAATACATGTTATTCTTTAAAAATCCCCAAAAGAAAAAGTCGTTTCGCATCTGATAGGCCCTACTTTGCCGATCCATTGCTGCCTAAAATTTATATTTAGGTACTCACCTATTACGCTAGCATTGTGGGCTGGGGCTCCGTCGTGTTGAAAATAAAGTTTTTTGGTTTTAGCAGGGGTATATGATCTATACATGTTGTGATATTTCTTTCCAAAATATTAAGGTAACCTTGTGAATTTAAACTTTCTTGATAAATTTCATATCCAATTGCCCAATAACGCGACCCAAACATTGAAGTCAAACCTACCATGGTGAATCCTGTTGGGTTGCTGATGAGGGTTTCAGTCAGCCCATTGGTAATTAATATATTTATTAAAAATTCCCGAACTTGTGATTCGTGATTCATCGGTTCATATAATATTATTGCCAAAAAGATTGTCCTCATGGAGTTTATCTAGGTACCAATCGCAGAATTGTATCCTCCTTTCTGCATCTCTTGGGTATAGTAGCTGAGTTTTTCTTGCCCTGTAGCACTTTAACCTATTTTTCTTTAGAATTCTTGAAGATGTCGCACGAGAAACGCCAGTGTCAGCTGCGATTTTTCTGCATGATATGCTCGGATTTGCAGTGACATCTAATTATATTTATTGTTATTTTCATTATTCTCTTTATGATATTTTTTTTTGCCCTGATTCTTGCAAAATTTCCAAAATTTATCAGATGGTCCTTAAGGCGTTGAAAAATGTTCAGGCTTGGCTGATGGCCCTTCTGGATATCTCTCAAAATATAAATTTGACGCAGAGCGACGATCTTTATGACCTTTAATATAGCATTCTAACATATTGTATTTTTCAAAATGTTCATACCTCTGCATTTTATATGAGAAAGAAGAAAATTTTTTGAAAACTAATTATTGTAATTTGACTTTTGCACTGAGAAATGAGAGATAAAAATCGTTATTTTGTGTATCGTCCATGACACACTACATTTTTTTTCTTGATTGCAATACCATGCGACATGTATTCTGATGAAAATCCATGCCAGAATTAAAAAAAAAAAATATTTATTTGTTAATTTAAATTAAATTATCAATTCCATGGCCCCCTAATATCTTTTTTTTTGATACTAAAAGATTTTTACTATTTTTTTGGTATTAAAAAAAATAAATAATATAAAGTGTGTTACACTATTTTAACTACAAAAATATACCGGATTTAATGAGCTATAAAAATACAGGGTGTCCCATTTAAAATAATATATTTTCGGGCCATATGTCAAAAAACGTTAGCCCAACAAAAATGTTGCGCCACACCACTGGATTTTACATCAAAAAGTGCCTTCAAACCGTGTTTTCAGATTTTATGTATCTTCGATAGTAAATAACCTAAACGACTATTTTAAAAGTAGCAAAATTTGAAAACCACCCCGTAGCTACGTGACGGGTCGCGATAGCCATGATATGTTTGTACCATTATAACCTTTTGAAAAAAGAACTCGAGGATGAGGTATCTAAATTTTAATGTCTCTTATGGTTTTTAATTTTTCCATTGGGGACATCCAATCTGAGACATCTTGTACAGTGTTTATACAATTTTAGATGGAGCATACTTCAAAAATGCCTAGAAATGCTAAAACCTAAACCACCAATCCGTGACACTTGGTTCGATAATGATACAATATGCTTTAAGACAATTAAATACAGATTCCAATGAAACACAGTCAATTAGAACAGAAGCTGGAGATTTACTTCGCAAAACAGAGACAATGGAATTTAACCTCATGACAATAATTTGAAAGGAAATTTTGGACAGGATAAATGCTACCATCATATCTTTGTAAAACATTGAAACGAATTTAACTGCAGCTTGCTCACTGTATAATGGTTTAATTAAATTTGTAAAACTCTTTAGAGAACAGTTTGATGAAATAGGGGAAGAAGCCAAAAAAATTACAGCCAAATACCTTGTATAAGCATGAGATATCAAAAGTTCGCAAGAGAAAACAATTTTTTTGATGAAGGACCTGCACAACATACTATTTTAAGTAGTTCCGAGAATTGTGGGAAATTAATTACAGAATTAAAAACGAAAATCAAATTTTAAGATTCCGTAAAAAGTTTTTGGTATTCTTTTTACTGAACAATCAAATGAATCTTTTAAAGTGAGTTTAAAAAATATAGAACCTTTTTATATAGGGATGGATATTGATATTAATGATGATTTGTTAGATGAACTTGTGCAATTTACAGAACTTTGCAAATCTAATAACATTTCTGTGGATCTACAAAAAGTGTTAGTTCCCAATTAACACCAATATTTTGTCAACTTTTTCAAATATTAAAATATTGGTTTATATTTAACAATTCCTATGAATAATGCATCCGGCGAGAGATCATTTTGTACGTAGTGAACGTAAGTAAATCTTTCATCCTTAGCGATTTTAAATGTTGAAAGTGATATTCTAGATATGTAAAACATAAATAAAATAGTTAGTAATTTTTCCGAAATGAAAGTGCCCAGAAAAATTTAGGCAGGTACCTACTTAGTTATTAATGTTGGGCCCATAATAATAACTCAATTATTCTTGTGCTAAAATTTTTAATTAGTTCTTTTACCAGTGTAGTTTGTTGGGGTAATTTGTCTTATATTTTTATATAAATATTTTTTAATTTATTTCGTTTTTTTTCCACGAAATTTCTGATAATATACGGGGTCCGAAGTTCCCGAAGTAATTTGTTTATAAGTATCTTCTGTTTTATCATTCTGCACTATGTGTGTACAAAAAAGGATAACGTAACTTTAATTAATTTTTTATCAATTTTAACTCTTAGAGCTGTATATATTCATACAAAAATTTATATCTTCTATAGTGAAAGGGATAATTAAAAAATGGCGAAACTGTACCAAAATAGAGAGTTATTAAAATTTATGATAGAATTAAATCAGGAAAAAAGTTGGAAAGTTCGCACTATATTCCATGTATAATACGTGGTGACAGTTCTATTTCACACATTTATTTTGTTAATTATTGTCAACACTCCTTTTTCAAACCGTTTTGAGATATCATTTGATAACTTAAAATGTGGCCCTGTATATTTATTCTTTCTTTTTATCAAATGGTGTATATTCAGAAATTTCATAATTTTCAAATCAGTTACATAAACTTTTTTTTTAATTTCATCATTTCCGTCTGTGTTCAAGCCCCCCACTTTATCGGCCTTTGCATGTTTTTTAGCTTCATTTTAACTTTTGCGAATTAAACATTTTCACACGACTTTTGCAAAAACTCAGTTTAAAATCGTTCGGAAGTTTAATCTCAACTTTTCTGAGTTAAAACTTTTGCCCTCCACAAGTTTATTCCTTTAAAGTTGGAAACTGTTCATCTTTTTTTTTTCTTTCGTTAAACCCAAAAGGCGGCAGTAATAAACAGCTCTAATTACAGTTTTTGTGCGTGGAGATTTTGCCGACAAGGGATGGTAGATTGGGTGACTTCCCACATCAGCTGGAAATATTCGAGTAAATTTTTTTTTGGCAAGTTTTTCGCGATAAATATTTCAGCGACAGTTATATCTACTCTATACAGTGCTTCATTATAAATGATTAATCTTATGGAAAACTTTTTAATTACTGATTTTTTATTTCATAAAAAGTTGAACTTTGTTTTTTTAAATTAATTTTTACTTTATTATTATTAATATTGTAACTTTATTTACACAGTAAAAATAGTGTAATTTATTATTTTGCTCCATAAAAAACTTTTATTCTAGGAAATGAAATTTTATATCGGATTAGCACTAGAATTTTACCAGTTTGTTTTTGTTTTGCACTTGTTTTTTATGCAAAATTTCAAAACGATTATATAAGTAGATTTTTCGTACTGAATTTTCAAACATATCATGGAGACGAGGGACCCTAAAAAGTAAAGGTGTATAAAAATCTTGGAGGGTGATTTTTTTCGCGATTGACGCTATCCCACTCTATATCTTGAGCAGTTGGCTAAGATGTGGTTGAATTGGCTATTAGTTGGCAAATTACGAAACACATTGACAAACAAGCAGAATTGGCATGCGGATCCGTGTTTCATTTAACCCCCTAAATTACATACAAATGTGACATTGGGTGCATGACTTTTTATTCATCGGTCCTGATAGTTAGTTATTGTTTTCAATACAAAAGCGGAGACCTTTTTTTAGGCAATTGGTTTTTTTCTTCCGAGGGGTCCTCTCCCGTTCCTCAACAATAAGCGTCTAGGGTCGCCCCTGGCCAAATAGCACGTAGCACCATATTAAAATAAGTTATTGCGTGCTATAATAAAATAGCAAATATAAAAAAAATGGTCAAATGTAGCGACTTTTAATTAGTATATATTTTTTACTTAAAAATTGTTGGATAATGATATTTTGCAGTTGAGGGATATGTAAAACTGCCCAGAAAAAAAATTTAAATTGCAAATAGTATTACAGGTAGCATCTCCTATCAGCTACAACAAAATAAATATAAGATTTCTTTTCTTTGATTGCTCTTAAACACCCTGTAACTTAATTTCATGATTATATGACAAAAAAATGAAATGGAATGGAAAATAATAAGGAAAATCGAAATTAAAATTCTTTGTCACCCTGTATCTTTCTTAATTTAACCTTTAGACTGGGGTAATTCAGCATAATATTTTGATGCCAGGAATAACATGTTGTTTCATTCATTATTTATGAACCACCCTGTATATATACGAAGCGGGCCTCATACTCTATTGACACTGTGCAACTTTGTTTAGACCAGTATTCTTATTTTTTGTATTTAGAAGTTCCAATCAATACTCAGAAGCCATGCAATTTAGATAGAGTTCTTAATTTGAATTTTAAAATATGGACGTTGCGAAAGGAAGTACCCATTGACAATAAGTGGCATAACGTTTATTTTAGCAATTCTACTGAAGTTCCTTGTTTTGTCTTTATTACGAATGGGCTAAATAGTTGAGAATTTTGATAAAAGAATAATTTTAACAGTTTTAAGCACTATTAGAAAGTTAATCTCTTGAAAATTAGTATTAAAAATATTTTATATAGATTAACTGATTGATTCTGTTATAAGAGGCAATATATTTCCACTGACTCTGTGGTATGTACTAGTAGTAACAAATTGCTTCTTATACAGAGTGTAAAATAGTTAATATCCAAAACTTTGGGACGTGTTTTCACGCTTAAAAATAAAAAGTAATATAAATAAGGCTTCGCAAACGTTTGGTTTTCGAGGTACAGGGTGTCAAAATATTGATGATACACCTCGCGCTTCTAGAGATATTTAAATTATTTCTCCTGCTCTCTAACTTTTTGGTGTCTCTTAGGTGTTTTTGATATTTTACACGTTGTGAAAGTTATTTAGCAAAATGTCTGTTCAGGCATAGTTAATTTGATGATTATTATTAGGGTTGCCATGCAAAACCTACACTATTACTTCCGGGGAGTGTTGCAGTGCCGGCGCGAGATTCACGGGGTCGCCTTTTCGCCTCTTAACAATTACAATTTTAAGTACAACTAACAACTAATAAAAAAAGTACCGTCTTTTGTACAAGGCTTTGATTTTAACACTTAGTGAGCGCTTTAATTATAGGAGATATAAAAAAAAGTTTCAATACAAAAGTTGTAGGATTTTTCTTTTATTATCTTTTAAGAGTATTCCATTTTTTTTAAATACTAGAAAATTAAAGATATTCATAACCCATATTTTTTAAATGGAACACCCTGTATATTATTATTTCATTAAATGCTTCTCTTCTTACCGATTATAAATATACCACGTTTGACACTTTTAGCTTTAGATAACCGAGATAATTGACAAAAACCCACCCATAAGACGTCATGCGTTAGAAAGAGAGAGCTTTCTCTTCTAACAATCCATAGAATCAATAGGAATACATTGCTTCTTATTGTACGATTTTTGTCAGCTTTGTCACTTGTCTTTAAAGATAATGGTATCAAACTTAATATATTTATTAACGGTAAAAAGAGGCACATTTAACGAACCAATAATATACAGGGTGTCACATTAAAAAAAATGCGTTATATTTATTTTCAACTTTTCTAATGACTTAAAAATATTTTGATACACACAAGTTACAGAATAGTATTAGGAATTTGACTTTGGTATCTCTATTTGGTCTCTTTATTGACAACATTTATATTATATAATTACGAAATTTTAGTGGCAGATTCATGATTTAAGAAGGAAATATTTTTGTCTTTAGTTCTGGGTCCATTGTAAAGATACCTGAGGAACGACACTGAAAAATATTTACTTTTTTAGACGTTTCGGGGGAAAGTCTACCCCCGTCTTCAACAAACTAAAAAATAAAAAAGTTAAGAGCAGTAAATCACTTATATTTTATATCACAAATTTAACCGGAATGGCAATCAATATCATTTTAAAGATGTTATTTTTATTGTTAAGATAAGGTGAAAAAAAATAAGTCTACCTAGATTATGTTAAATTTAATTTACTGTATTTTGAGGTGTCCTTTTTTTATTTATAGTATAACGTGTACCAAGTTTGACTTTAAAATTTCGAGAAATTTACGAGGTAGGTATCTGTAAAAAAAAAACTAAAAAGACATTAACATTTTAACACCCTCTATCTCGGAAAGGATGCGTTCGCTGACATGCATGCGTTTACACCCTGTATACTTAACCATGTATAGGGTGATTTTTATACGTTGACACCCATCTACAGAGCTTATTATATAAGAGGTACACATTTTACTAACTTCTCGTATATTTTAAACCCTAACTGTCAAATGAAACGAATTGTTTAAAAAGCCGGAAAACTTTTACTTACTATTTAGATTTAAAATTGTCAATTCAACTTCCCGAAAACAATTTAATTTTGGTACAGGATATGCTAGAAGAAATATGTTTGGAATATTGAGAATAATTTAGTATTTTTGTCAGGTTTTAAATATAATCTAAACATTTTTAATTTATTTCTTTTTCTGTCTCTTCTAAGAAACAGTAGTGAAATGTCAAGATATTAAAAAAAAACTTTCTATACAATTCGGTTATGGTATTTTGTCACTTTCTATGACGAAAGCAAGGATTTATAACAAGGGAAGTTGACTATATATCGTGGAGTTCTTGTCAATACATCGTAAATGGCATAATTGTTTTAATAACTTAAACGCTTTTTAAACAAAAAAAAAAACAATATTCCTGTAAATTTTAAAATTTTATACAGTTGTATTTTTAAACATAAAACTTTTAAAATTTGCAGGAATATTGTTTTTTTCTTCCCTCGTAAAAGAGAAGTATTGTAATCGCGAAAAAAATAACCCTCTAAGATTTTTTTAAATCTTTTTGTTTTCAAATTTGGGTCAAAAATTTAAATTCTCGTGGGAAAAAAATTTTTACTAAAAAACTGTTTATCCAATTTACCTCACAATTCGCACAAAAATGAAATATTACGTAGGAATCAACTGGTAAAATTTTGGAACGAATCCAAATGGCGAAACAAAATGGCGGCTAAATATAATATTTAAAAATTCGGCTTGACACACTAATTAATAGATTCATTTCAAATTTTGAGGTATACAGATGGGCTGATTAAGTTATTGTACAAACTCAAGACGGCGAAGTAAATGGCGAACAAATAAAATTTTTGTATCGTGAAAAACTTACCCGATTGACTTTAAATGTTGGTCAAACATTAAGGGTTATATGGGGATGACCTTGTAATATTTTGGTAAAATCTAATATGAGGAACAAAATGGCGGCCTAGTGAAATTATTACTAAAAAAACGGATTATCCAATTTACTTCAAATTTTGCTTTGTCAAGTGTTTCATAGGAATGAACTGGTGAAATTTACGTATAAATCCAATGTAGCAAAACCAAATGGCGGCCTAATAGAATGGCTAAAAAATCAGCATAAAAAATTACTTAGTTTAATTTCAAGTTTTGTGCATGTCGGTTTTAAAAAAATCATTATTTAGTATATTTTAAATTATGCCCAAAAAGCAAGTGTGTCGTAGGCAGAAAACTGGTAAAATATTAGTATGAATCCAATGTGGTGGCATACATTTGAACGCCAATTAAAATATTTCAACAGACAGAATATATGTTACTAAATGGCTATGTGTGGAATTAAATTGGGTTACACTTCACTATTCCCAATAAAAGAAAACATTCATTTCACAGTTCTGGGTAGAGAAAAATTAACGATTTTTTTGCTTAAAAACAACTATGTCGCTTTACCGATTTTTCATCTACTTCTAAGTAATTAAATCGATTTAATTATTCTTGGGTTATGCGTTTCGCCACAGGTGGCTAAATGTAACTCCGTGGTAACAGAGTATCAAGTCCGGCGAAGATTTCAGATGTTTTCTTGGTAAGCACAAATCTCGGTTTTGCTCCTGTTGGTGGTTCTGGTGTAGTTTTGTGTATTATTAATCTAAAGTTGGCCAAAGTTCATTCAAAAAAATTCTCTACTATATATATATATATATATATATATATATATATATATATATATATATATGATAGTATGTTTTCATTCCACGTACACCAACAAGAAAATGATCCTTGTTTGGAACATGTTCTGCATCACAGCAGACACAATGATCCATTTTAGTCAAACGACGATCGCGATTTCGCTCTTATTAGAGCTCATCAGGCCGCCATAGACAAGCGAGCCCCGTGTAGTGCAAAGGCACGAAATGGAATCACAAAAACCACTACTCCGCTGGCTAATACCACGACCGGCATTGAATTACATTGTGACTCCTGGCTTTCGTTGGGAGCATTAAATGATTATATATTATGATACATATATATATATATATATATATATATATATATATATATATATATATATATATATATATATATATATATATATATATATATATATATATATATATATATATATATATATATATATATATATATATATATATATATATATATATATATATATATATATATATATATATATATATATATATATATATATATATATATATATATATATATATATATATATATATATATATATATATATATATATATATATATATATATATATATATATATATATATATATATATATATATATATATATATATAGGACTAGGACTGAATTTTTTACGCCCAGTGCAACGAGCTACATACCGCCAAAAAGCAGAAAATATCCAAGTAGGCTTCTTTCATTTTGCGAAATGTCAGTTGTCATAAATTATTTATTTGATTTTGACGCCACTTTAAAGTTGAGATATTGTTACCCTGCCTCTAAGAATCGTGATGGATGAATTGAAAGTACAAAGATATGCGATCAAATTTTTGTGTTCGTCTTGGAGAATCAGCATCGAAAACTTTTTCGGTGATTAATACGGCTTTTGGGGAATTGTCTATAGCAAGATCTGCTTGTTTTCGATGGCATAAAGAGTTTAATATTGGCAGGGAAAGTTGTGAGTTGCAAGGCGGTCCACGTGCTCCTATTGTGGCACTAACTGAGGAAACCATCAATACCGGAGCAGTAATTATTCGCACAGATTTACATCTGACTATCCCACAATTCTCAAATATTCTTAAAATATCTGTTGGAAGTGTTTTTACTCTTTTACACAAGCATTTAAACATATCTAGAGTTTGTGCTCGCTGGATTCCGCGTATACTGACACCAGATCAAAAAACGAATAGGATAGCGGTTTGTGAATATTGGAAACAAAGCGTTGAAGAAGAAGGCGAAGAATGGTGGAAGACCATTATTACTGCGGATGAAACTTGGGTGTATTGTTATGATCCGGAGATGAAGCAACAGAGTACGCAGTGGGTAGAAAAAGGAGAACCACCTCCAAAAAAGGTATGTGCGCAAAAATCTGCCGCTAAAGCTATGGTCATAACATTTTTTGGTCACAAAGGCATGGTGTATACGCACATGGTTCCACATGGTAGTACAGTAACTGCCAGTTATTATAAACAAGTTTTGTTCCAGTTGATGAAGGATCACATCCCCAAAGAACGACCTGAGCTGATTGGAAAGTGGAAACTTTATTATGATAACGCTCGCCCTCACGTAGCGAATATAGTGACAGAGTTTTTGAACACTAAAAATATCTGGTGTGTACCGCATCCTCCAGATAGTCCTGACATCGCCCCATGAGATTTCTATCTGTTTCCTCAAGCAAAAAAAGACTCAAAGGACGACGATTTCAAACATAATTAGATCCTGTTAAGGCTTTAGAGGCGGTTTTGAAGAAGCTCTCAAAAAATGGCTTCCGCCATTTCTTTGAACAATGGCAGCACCGTTGGGATAAGGTTATTGCATGACAGGGGGACTATATAGAGCGTGATAAAAGTATTGTTTAAGATTAACAGCAATTCAACGATACATCTCCGCAAAACATCGCACCAGCTCTGTGCTGTGACTTCTATCTATGACGCCTGGGGCTATAGCCCCACACCTAATCCAGGGCTGGATAATACAATAATTCAGAACTTTTCTGCGCTAATCGTTGTAGTGTTAATCATGGACACTTGTTTTCTTTTATTAAGTTTTTTAAAAAAGTATGATCATAGACTGTTTTATATCTTGTAATATACCTTCATATTATTCACAGGTACATTTAAATACCCCTGTTCCCTAACGGTTTAATTTAAATGTGTACAGAAATAATCACACAATATTTCAGAATTTGTAAACAATATAATGATAAAGCCTGTAATGTTTCTTTGTTAAGAATACTTTCAATATTTTAATTTCTAATAAAAAAAAAATCTTTGGTAATTAAAGTATATCAATTTTCCCTTAATTCAGAAATCACAGAATTATTAATTCTATTATTTTACAAACCGTCATATTCTATATTCGCTATATATTCTGTAATTTTCCTTTACATACGATTCTTTATTATTTATAAAATTTATTTAAATACAATAATTTTAAGTGATTATATGTCTACACACGGTGGGTTTGACGAGGGTATGCCAGTATATATTTTTGATCAAAATGTTATGAACTCTAATACCAAAAAATCAGCCAATTACACGCAGATCCATTTTCGAGAAGAATCGTGCTGGCTCGTTAGAAAAACCTATGAGGTAGCGACACGATGTTGACGGAACAGTATTTTTATTACTATTATTAGAAGTTTTAATAAGTGCTCGGGTACCCAGAGCCCCTATGGAATCGGCGCCTATGCACGCATGTTAATGAAGATTTGTATTTTATTGTAAAAAGTTTAAAATTTAAATTTTTACCTCCTTTGATAGCTTGTATGATATGCACCACCCATGATTGATCGTGAGAAAATCTGGCCGCGTAAACAGACGGAATCATACAAGAAATGATTGAATTATGTTGAAATATGGATAAAAAGCAGTACTGTCGGAGAACGGTATTTTTAAATATTTTTCAGTCATATCCCAGCTAACGTTAAAATGGAAATCGAATGTTAAATCAAGTTAACCTTTGCCGTGTGTCCGCGCGGACCGGTAAGAATCGTGAGGGGGCATCGGCAACATCGCCGCACGGAGCCGAGAAAGCCGGCTTGCGCATGACCCTTCGTCAGTTGATCATATACGATGTGGTTAGGAGTTGCGATGGGCCATCAGTTCCGAGTTCCGCTACTAGGTGGTTAGAAGCGTGTTGCGGCTGCGGGAGGTTAGTTGGCTGTGCACAGAAAACAAAACCAGACGACGATGACAAGATGAGCGTGAACAAGACGGAGGGCCAGCAGCAGTCAGAATCTGATCCTGCAAGGGACAAAATGTACCGGCGTATGACGGTGCTAGCGGAACCGAAAAAGTCTCCGCTGCTACCTCTGGTTAATATCGATGCCGACAATTACATGTTGCGGGAAATCGGCCGGCCGGTATCTTTAGTTATTCAACGGGCTTCAGACCTGGCGGCCTCTCTGGAAGAAGGTGCCGACGGGACCCTCAACGGCCACTTGGAGGAGTCCGAAGCCGGGGCCCTCGCAGCAGCAGCCCCCAAGTGCACCACCGTGAATAATACCGACTTCTTTTGCGGCCTCAATTTGGAGGCTCTAGGCACCACAACTCCCAGTACCAACGGTTGCGCTCGTGTACTCTCGTTTCACCATATACTTTGTTCTTGTGAGTTGTACTGTTGCTGTCATTGTGGTACTTCTTGTTCTTCAGATTGCCATGCCTGCTTCCACAACTATTGTGCCCGATATTTCAACAATTACGTCTGCCAGAAAGAAAAGGACACGCTGCCACCGGCTACATTGGACTACGATAAGGTAAGATTTTTTTTATGCCTTTCCTAATATATTGTTTACGCATATTGTATCTAAAAGTCGCGGCAGGAAAATTTCAGCTTGTTTCATTTCCATATCAACTGGGAGAATACAATCTGGGTCCCAAAACACTATTGGAACTGTGCAAGGTTGTTTTTCTTGAACCGGTTAAGGTTGCTGTTATTCTCAAGCATATAGATTTTGTTAAATGTATTTTCTGAATTGAATTATTGAATTGTCACCTTTTTCTTAACATACATATCTTCATTAAAACAACAGAAACGTAGTTGTTGTTTTCCTGCACTAAAACGCTATAATTATGTCCGATTTTTTTTAAGACGGATTTTTAAAATTTGGTATTATTAAAATTAATAATATCTTGCACACATCAAAAACCTGTTTTAAATCATAAGTAAAAAAAGAACTTGAATCCCGATTATTGGATGTGGTGATTTTAAATTGCATTTATTTAATTTTTTCATCATCAATCGATTCGACAAATTATTCAAAAACATTAACTGCATCTCACCTGAAATAAAGTCCATAAATTATTGCCACCCTGAGCGGCAAACATTGATTTTATTAGCGTGCTTTGTGATTATTTAACACAAAGAAGTACTTAGATAACATATTTTTAGACTTGTGGAATTATGTATTTAGGCTTTATCTTTGAGTTATTATTTCTTGGTTTAGCAGAAGTAGCTAAAGTTAAATTGAACATAACAGAACGTTATTTTTTTACCTAATATTGCGATGATCATAGGTTTATGTTTTAATATGGCGATTAAATAGGGAAATATATAGAAAATAGCTAAGGATTGTATCTATCATTTGAACAAAAAATCTAAAAATGTCCAAAAAATATACTTCATTTTTTATTTAACAAATTGTTATATATAAGTATAAACAAAAAAAAAGATAAACATTTAAAATCATTCTGAAAATTTGATTTTTTGAAGTCGACGTATTGTAGATATTGGTTATGTATTTTAGTTGCTTTACTTCAGAGTTTTAACTGGTTAAAGACATATTAGTTCTGGAAGATATGATGGCTAATGTTTAATACTTCCGTTAATGTTTATTTACTGTTTTTTAGTTGTTATCTGACAGTTTTCATATATATTATATATATATATATATATATATATATATATATATATATATATATATATATATATATATATATATATATATATATATATATATATATATATATATATATATAAAACAATCTATATTTTTGCACACACATGAAACTAGTTCTACTCTTGGTTCTACGTTAAATCTTGTAACAACCATCTGCCAAAATTGCCAAAAATTTTTAAGTTATAATTTTGGATCGCTATATGTCCAATTTTTCTTTAAGACAAATTAAAAAAAAATGGTATTATTAAAATTAATAATCATGTACACATCAAAAACATAAATCATAAGTAAAAAAAGAACTTAAATGCCACCCCATTCGATTTATTGAGTGTGGTGATTTTAAACTGCATTCATTTAATTTTTTTCATCATTAATAATACATTTTTAGTCGATTCAACAAATTATTCAAAAACCTTTAACTGAATATCACCTGAAATACAATTCCATGAAATTATTGCCACACCAGGCGGCTAACATTGATTTTATTAGCGTGCTTAACACAAAGAAGTACTTAGATAACATATTTTTAGATTTGTGGAATTATGTAGTAGGCTTTAAAAGATAAGCCTGAGTTATTATTTCTTGTTTTAGCAGAACAAAAAAAGGTATAAACAAAAAAAGGTAAAAAACTGTAAAATTTTACTTTTTCAAGTCGGCGTATTATATATATTGGTTAAGTATTGGATTTTATTTAGTTGCTTTCCTTCAGAATTTAAACTGGTTAAAGACATATTAGCATAGGAAGATACGATGGCTAATGTTTAATTACTGCTTTTTTATTTGTTACACTTTTCAGTTTATTCCAAAAATATTTGTAAGGGTTGGACCGAGGGATAGGTATAGAAACTAGTTCTGTTCTTGGTTCTACTTAAAATATTATTAACGATTTGCCCAAAATTGCCATCATTTTTAAGTTATAATTATTGTCTCAAATATCCCTGATATAATAAACAACGCTGGAGCTGAACTGCAATACAGCCCGGGATATTTAGGCCTAGCGACACCCATTCGTAAAACATCAGCAAAATAAAAATTCAAAAATTAAAATTAATAGTAAAATTAAATATTTTTTAAATGAAAAAATCAACAAAACACAGAATTAAGATTAATTACATTTGTCCATGCTCGATTTAAAAAATATAATGGGCGAAAAGCAATTGTTGACGACAAAATTTATATAATTTAAACCATTTGTATATTTATTAATAGCGATATAGGATTGGAATGATTCATGTAAAATTTAATAATAAATAATAATAAGATAGCATTATCTCTATTTTGGCTTTAGGTGAATACCTTTATAAGAATCCAAAAAAAAAACCGAATGTTGGGAGAATTTATTTGCATAATACGTAAATTCATTAATATCGTCTAAAAAAATGTTCAAGTCATGCTTCTGAGATTATGTCTTAATATCTAAAAATCTTGGCGTCTCCAACTATAGATGTATTCTCAGTTATAATACCATAAGTGTATAAAAATTACCAAAAATTCTCATAAAAATGGTGTTGCCTGAAAACTGCATGAGTTTATTTTCTTATTGTTTTTTTTTTATGTTTAACGAATGGTTTTGAAAAGGGAAATCAGTTTTTAGCTGTAAACCTTTAAAAATATGGATGGAAAATTGTTTGACTGTATTTTTACGGTTTTATAGATTTAATCGTAATTTTATAAATAATTGGTTATTCACATCGGTCGTATGGCATTATCTTTCTTCGAGGACCTGGAACAATAGTATTGCATTGAAAACCTCGTTTTGTTTGTGGCAAATAATCATTACTTTGTTCATCTTCGTATCATTCTGAAACTTGAAATGTTTACTTTTTAATGAGTTTTCCGTTTTTCTCGCAGGTGTTTCAATTTTTTTGAATTTTAAATATCCCTAACGACTGTCAGAATCGGACTTTTTTCTTTAACTCTCTTTTTTTTTGAGGTTATTAATTCCCTCGTAAAAGGGAAGTATTTTTTCCGTGGGTTTTATTATGCAATCAAATCAAATTTGCGATCTTTTCATTCATTATACTTAGCATCGCCTTTTGTGAATGTAGAAAAAAGAAATCATTGATCAAAATTGAGTGAAAATGAATCACGCGAAGAATCCTAAAGCAAGGAGATTTCAGTGGGAAGAGAGTAACTATAGTTTCCTATCCGGGTCAAGTCCCCCCCCCACCGAACCTATCGAATTTCAAAAACAGATATACCTAGCATTATTTTGCACACAATAAATACAATTTTACACACCCACCCAAGAGAAACTAAAGCAGTTTTTAAACGGTGGGCAAACTTGACCGTTCCCCTCCGTCCTTCAAAATATTTATATGTTTTAATGTCAATTGATTCACCTAATTTTGCACACCCTCCTAGAGAAAGTTATGGGGCGTCGTGTAAAAAATTAGTAACATAACAGTTTTTTAATTTCGTTACAGACGGGAGGGGAGAGGAAATGCAATTTTTCGACATCCCATAACTTTCTCGAAAACAGTTGGCAAAATTTAAAAATAAGTGTGCAAAATTAGGTGAATCGAGTAGCATAACAGTTTTTCAATTTCGTGACTGGCGGGGGGGGGGCGGAAATACAAATTTCCGACGCCTTGTAACTTTCTCTAGAAAGGCATGTAAAATTTAAAAATTAATACAAAATTGGGCAAAATTTTTGTTACTTTATTCAAATATGGCCAACTTTTTTACCATTTTTTTACTTGCATTGGGTTCTGGCTAGTTAAAAAAAAACTCTTAAAGAGCTACAATTAAAAAAATAGAGGCCTGCGTTCTAATTTTTCCGAGCAGGTCCCTAAAAATGCCTCTTGCTTCCAGGACTATAATGTCCTTTAAGTCAATCTGGGGATAAATTAAAAAAAAAAAAATTTTTATGGAATGTTATAAATCATTTATGGGAATCCACTTTGAATGTAGATCTAAATTGTTGCATCACGTTTTGCTATATTGAAATGTCTGGTGCCTGGCGCCCACCCTAACCCGTGCAATGGACAATTTATTGCAGGATTAGTATTCCGGTTTATGCACTCCTCCGTGCCTATAATTACTAGAATTTGCTTCCTCGCAAACCCGTACTTTGAGTTGTGAACTCTTAATGTCGAATGGTTTATTTCAGTTGATTGATTTAGTTGCTCTAGAAGAATTTGTCTTACAGACTGATAAAAAATCTCAGACCCTTTTGGACTTGGCTATTTTTTATTTTATTTCTACAATACTTTTGTTATTGCTAACTTTAGTTATTGTTAGTTTTCAGTGCGTTTGTGAAGTTAAAAAAATTATTTATGGTATTTTTAATCTCCTTATTTTATTAATTTTTTTCAATTTTTATTTTGGTTTTGATTTCAAATTTATTTTTCTATTTTTTTTATGTTTACTTTTATTTTATTTTTAATTATTATAAACAAATAGATACTAGTGAATTTTTCTATATTCTGCATTATTACTTAACTATATCAACAGCGCTTAAAAGTGTTCCAAAAATACGATTTCCTAATTTGATTACTGCTCCTTATAATTTAGCGGGCTCTTTTTGGTGCTAAAACCACCCTGGATTGTTGCTTTACAACATGGTAAAAACCCCATTTAACCCCCCCCCCCCCAATGTGGTTGCAGAGAAAATTGCGGCCAAACAAATATACAGGCCGAAAACAGAACCTCCTTTTTTTGAAGCCGGTTAAAAACTGAGCGACAATTGAACAAGGACTAGTTTTTACCAAATGTAATTTCGAAACTTGAAAATCAATTTTTGAGAAATTTACAAATTCTGAAAGCCTAATTCTTTGTATTTTGGAAATTGCTTCGCAAAATTTCTTACCTTGTATGTAGCGTATACTACAGGGTGTAAAAGAAAACAAAAATTTTTTGAGAATTGTATGCTAGCGCTAGTCATTCTGAAACAGAATTAGATAATTTTAGTTACCACCTTTGTAAAGTGTATGGTATTGGCTCAGAACATTTTTGAGATTTTGTAAATATTTTCGCCAACAGTTTTTGTGAAATTATGAAGCTTTTGGATTTCCGTCCTAAAGAATAGTTGTTCAGTTTATGTGATTTATTAAATAAGTATATTTAAATCAACCAACACGTTATGCCTTATGGGATTTCTTAAAATTTTGTTTGTATACCAAAACTCTCTGGCAATAAATCCATATAAATTACCTCAGAAACTACACAAATTCTCCTACAAGCCTAATGAATTCAACTAATTACCATAAATTCCCCAAAAATACCTTACATAAAATTAAGTATTTGTTTTTTTCAAAGATGAATGTCATAGAAAATATTCAGCTATATCCACTGAACAATAAACTACAAGTTCAAGAGGCTTCGATCATTATTCAGTACTAAGGTCTCCTGTCATTCAATTATATCATATTTGGTTCCCTATAAACCTTAATTACATAGCCACAGGGAACGCTTATTCGCCAATTTTTTAGTGGATAAATCAAATATGCAGTAAAATGCAGAGTACTGCATTTAAAAAAATGTCACTTTTACGTACCACTTATTTTTGACATATCCTGTAGCTATATCTGATCATCATATATCTTCCAAATTACATTTAAAAATAAAGTAGCGTTTAGCAGCTAGAGACCGATGGGTATATTTAATCCAAAACAATCAAGTCTCTACCACAATGACGTACAATATTTAAATGTAGAAAAAAATTACTACATAAACAAATGAGTAAAACAAATTGTATGTTGATTTTTCTTTTTAGGGGCTGTTTTGCCCCCTAGTAACCTTAAATACTGGAAAAAAATTATATGGAAAGAGATAAAATAAATTTTGACATGTTTCTTTTTTTGTAAGAAAGTAACGGTTAATGAAATTAAAAAATATTTTCATTTTTATAAGCTGTTTCATCCCCATAAAAATATTTAATATACAAGCACGTGTTTCGTCATTTTCTAAAAGCGGTGCTAAACTCTTTTGAATTAAAAAAATATTTTAGTTTTAAGGGGGCTGTTTCATTTCTCTAGAGCTACCATGTACCTTTAAAACCTTAATACTTTTGTATTTAAGGTTTTAGCCAGCTATCTTCTAGAAATAATCAACAATGTCCATACATAACAGCAAACCTGTATGTCTATATATATATATATATATGATATTTGAGTGAGTACCAAAAAGTAATTTAAGTTAAAAATATTTTCCAGACCTGCACATGTATAATTTATCTGTATTTACTGCAAAAACCCTAATTCTATGAAAAAAAATATCACGGGTCCCGTGCTAATTTTTAGCTTAGCAAAACAAATTTTAAGGCATGTTTTAAACGATATAAATGGTGTCATAAAATAACAGAAGCGGATATTTTATTGTGCAGACCTTGCAGCTTTTAAAATCGCAATCGGCTGAAAATTAAATTTTAGTAGTGTATAACGCATACTCAGCAGTTCGGCTGACAAATGTAAATGTAGAAAGCCCCAAGCAGAAGCAACCAAATAAATAAAAATACGTCAGTATTTTTAACGTGTTTAAAAAATTTAGTTTCAAAAAAGCGAAACAAAATTGATATCGCTTTCCTGAAAATACGGATTATTCCATAAACGAACAAAGAGCTCGGTCCATGCGTCAAAATCAAACGGATGATACATAATATCATTGTATTTTGGCAGATTATAAAATCACAACTATTGTTTGTTACTCTAAAAGCAAAATCGAATTAATTTACACAACGCTGGTATTGTATGTGATTTTAGCTCCTAGCAATGAATTAACCTAAGCTTTGTGTAACATTTGTTTGAATAAATACGGCATTATACATGTGTAGTTAAAACACATAATCACATAATCCCCATTCTTTTTATTTTCCAGTTAAGCCACATCTTGCATTGCCATAGTGTAAATGTCGGGTAAAACTGCTTGAAATTTATTACAATTAAAAGTTTGCCCACGTATTAACTCCACTAAGCACCGTTTTCTGTGGTCTCGCCCAGTTTAAATCTGAAACAGAAAATTGCGCTTTGTGAAAACAGAGCTTTCTGGAATACTTGAAGAAAAATGACACAATTAAAAGAAGATTAGAGTTTCTTTAAAGATCCCTTAAAGCATGTTGATATTTTTGTAAGGAAATTGTTTTATATTAGAGTATTAACGAACGTAAAAACTTCAAGAATACATTCAAAAAAATATCTAGTTACATTCGGCAGCAAAGTCAGTAGGGTCCAAGAATGTCTGGCTTTACATAACCTTCATATATATCAAAAAAATAAAAATAATAGACGACATTTCTGGTCTAAATCCAACGACTTTCGGACCTGTTAAGTTTATCTCGGAGAAAGATGTTTCAATTTCCCTGTTCTGCTAGTATCCACATTAATTTTTTTACGTCAAATATAGTTAATGTATCAGTTTTTCCATCGGAAAACAGCGCATATTATACCTTTACTTAAGGTTAGCAAACCCTCGGGATATTTTTCAAATGGAACCCCTGTTTATGCAGTTAAACGTCAACTAGTGGAACATATTGAAAAGTTTAAGATCCTTCTGAAAACACAATCGGGATTCAAAACGGGTGCGCGACGGCTTTATTAATGTAACGAACAGCTGATCATATACAATTTTAATTTTACTTGATTGTTCCAAGGCGTTCAATTATTTTACAGATAAGTCAGTCTGCTGTGCTTTTTTTCAAGAATTATCTTAAAGTCATGCTTAATGGCAAGTCCTCTCACTATCTATTTAAGGGTTACAAGGGTCTGTAAAATCGCCTACCTTCATAACTAACTGTAATGTACAAATGTACGCTGACGATACGCAAAATTTTACTCTTTTCATCCGAATGCTGCAGAATATAGCTGTCAAGTTATAAATGGCGCAGAGTTTCCCTTGATCATTGCTTGAGATTAAATCCGAACAAGTGTACAGCTATGTTATTTGGAAGGCCGGGCGATAGAACAACTGTCGCATTGACAACCAGCGGATACCATTTAAAAATGAAGCTCCTGATTTTGGACTGTAAAGGTTCGAAAAACATATTTCGTTGTATCAAAAAAGCAAAGATTAAAATATATAATGTTAAAACGGATTTTAATTCTTTGGTGCTGTCGATTTTCAATTATTGCGATGGTTACACTGTACGGCGCAGCGGGTGCAAATACAAAATTGCTGTCTTAGATTTATATATGTAATAAGAAGACATCAGCCTGTGAGTCACAAACTTATGAATGTGCAAATTGTTTTCAGTGTTATATCATAAAATTCTAATAAAAAGCCTTCCTATCTGTATCGTAAAGTATTATTCAGAACAGACGTTCATACATTAAATATTAGGTTTAAGGGTACTCTGACTCCGCCTATGCATAGAACCTCATTTTTTGAGAGGTCGTTTTCAAGATGTCTGTTTGTAAATGTCACATGTCGCTCCGTGCCTTCCTTGATATAATTTAAAAAAAATATTTATTTAATAATTAACCTAAAAATAACGAACATATAGTCCTGTTTTACAAAACAAAAATTATAAGGTATCAATTAAATTATTGAACGATAAGTTTAGTTATTAAATAATGTTAGAGCAATATGCATTTTTTACTATATTGGGTTAAGTGTCTCAAGACTTGTCTCAATAAGGTGAACTTCGCCTTTTATCCTTTAAAAAAAGTGTATTATACATATTTTGTACTATTTTGAATAAAAGTTCAATTATTATTATTATTATGTTACATCGAACATATTTGGGTTTTTTTAGAAGAATTTAAAAATGTTACAGTATATAGGGGTCTCATTTAAAGTCGTACTTTGGTGGATAAACATAAACCCAAAAAATTCACAGTCCTTGGATTTAAAATTTTTAAAATTCCAGACTTTTCCCACATCATATCAGTACGAAGGAGTCATTTCAACTTGGTTAGGAAACACCCCAAAGATATTTTTTTTAAATAACCGAAAATTACAGTTTCGTTTCCATCCTGAGGAGGCAAGCGGGTAAACTATTTTTTAAGAAACTAAATTTGTATGGAATATATCTTTTTCTCTCAGTACAAAAACGCCTTTTACAAATAATTAATACATTGTCAAAACAATAATGAACTCGTTAATTCTCAAAATAATTTGTTAAGGGATCCGGAAAAGAGCCCTTTAATATGTTATCTTATTTTATTTTAACAATATTTTAGAGTTTATTTGGTAGTAAGAAACAACTTTTGCCTCTTTATCTAGAGAATATTGATCCTCAGAATGTTTGGAATTACCTAGGAGAGCCTACCATATTATAAGTGTAGTTGGAGCTGTAAGGAGTTGTGTTCTGTAAGGCAGAAAGTTTAGGAACTTATCAGGTTGCCTGTTAAAACTTTTGGAGATCGATTCCATTTGCTCTGAATTTTCCAAGGCCTTTGACGAGGTATACTTAAAAATACTTGGCTAAGGAGTTTTCTGAAGGACATGGGGTGATAACGTATAAGATCGTATCTTTTAGTTTGTTTTGGTGTTTAGCGTCAGAGATCAAGACCTAGAATGACCGATTCTGTCCGCTCCTTTCCCCAAGAATATCTAAAGTTTTTCAGTCAAGCAAACCACCCTACCAGTGCTGCTAGACCACCTGTATCTCAACCCTTTTTTACTTGCAAGTATTTTTACTGATAAGTATTAAATTTTCGGGACCTTACAATTATAATAAAAAAATGTACGATGTGTTTAGAAGGCAAAGATAAGGAAAAACAAAAAAAGTAATTGTTGCGCATTAAATCGCCTATGAATAAGTTGGAGACAGTTCGACGAGTCGACTGCAATTTTATAAAAAAAAAACGTAATTAAAAAATTAAACTAAATTAGTTACTTACAATAATAATTTAATAGCTTATTTGTTTAAGTGCTGATCATTCACCCATAAACATTCATGGGTTGACGTCATCACTTGAGCAGTAGTAAGTTTTCGAGTTTCGGATTCATCAGTTTTTTTTGTTCAGTTCTTTAATTTGGCCCATAGTTAGGTATCCATAGGATGCAAGTCTGGAGAACACAGCAGTTAAATTTACTGACCCCGACATTATGCTGATCGGTGCTTAGCTTATTAATGCTTACAAGGTCTTTTCTTGTATAAGAGATAGTATGTTAACTACACTTTTTGTTTGGGGTTACCTGAATTAATACAACTTCTAAAAACAATAAAAAAAATGATCAGGGTTGGAAGAACCATACACGGAATAAAGTTGTGAAATTTTCCACAATTGTAAATATTTTAACTACAAATTGCGGATAAGCGATCAAATAGCGACAATTGCAAATTATTTTTAAAAAATGCTGCCAAATTGTGGTAATTTCAATTTCTCTGTAGTGTATTACTATTTGTTACAAATTGCTTCCTTTGTTTTCTTGCAGAAATGCTATTTTTTAAGATACTATTGAAAATATTCTTAAACAAAATTGGTAAGATGATTTTCAAAAGCTACGTAGTAATTTTATTTACAACCGAATGCAATTTTTTACGTGTGTAATTTCATAGTACAATGTACTCTCTTTTCATATAGAGGTATTCTGTTTTTACAGGGATTGTAAATTGCATTAATACTTAAAATATGCATTTTAGTTTCTTTTTATTGTAATCAGTTTTCAAATAATTATGCAAAATAAATTTTGCCACAAATTATATGAAATATTTATAGGAGTATGTATTGGAAAGTAAATAAAACAAAACAAAAGAAGATCTAATATTTATTAGATAATAGAATAATAAATAAAATAATATACAATTTTTACACGAAGAAAAAGTGATTATGATGGTGTTAAATCCTCGGTTTAATATCAAGTTAATAGTACAATTGATCTATTTTAAATTATTTATTATCTTTTTAACAATGTTATTTTAGGTTTTAAAAAGACATGTTTAGTCAAGAAATTATAGAGGCAAATATATAATTTTAGATCAATTTACTTCAATTCTGACAATGATTAAAATCAAAAATGAAATGAAATCCACCGCAACATCTCGTTATACGAGTGGCAGCTCCTTTGGCAGCCTGCTTAACGTTTTGCTCCTTTGTGTAAATTTTTCGGAAGTTCTTATTAATGAATACCTACGCTTTACCTTGTAACGAAGTAGACTTGCTATCCCTTCTGCTTATTTCATTCAATGAATATTTTGAATCCCTCTTTCTTCACTATATCTTCCGAGATAACTTCATCCGCTTTCTCTGCCACCCGTTCACCACAAATTACAAATCAGCCCCGCCGCGCCGTAACAATGAATGTCTAGGTCACTTTTGTTAGCATCAATAAACCAGCACTGAAAAAGAAAAAGAAATATATTGACAAAACTTTTAAAATAGTATTTACATTTTTTTAAAACAGTACTAAATATTTCATTTTAGGGCACTACCAAAATAATTTATTTTAATTTTTGCAAGGGGCCATTCAGATACTATTAATGAAAGGCTATTTTATTTTAGGTCTTTCGTACCCCCAATAAACAAACTGTTTCTCCCCCCCCCCCCCCCCTAAGTCTTCTTCTCATTGGTTTAATGATTTATTTGTGTCAGGTAATTCAAATAGATATAAATAAAAATATTACAATTCAGTAATATCTATATAGAACACTAACTAAAAACTAGATAAAAGGTAACCTATTAGATGGCACAATTTTGTGTTGTGAAGCCCATCATTAACATCGGAACGAATTAGCCCGAGATATGAGGTCAGGGTAGTTCTTAAAAATTCCAAAAGGGGTTGAAAACGGTAATCTAATACTTACAAATAAAAACGTTTAACTAGCTGTTTTCTATCGCTCCATCCGCGTTGGTTTCTTTCCTGAAGAACTGCTATAACTCTTCTAGGAACAATTCTACCACTCAGATATGAGAGCCATATTATATTTAACAGACGTTTTTTTTTGCGTTACTGCCAAGTTGATTTTATTATTTTTTTCAAGAGTTCAAAATAATAAAAAAAAGTTAAGTAATTAATCCGTAATACTTCAGTATCCACATAGAATGTATGGAAAAGTTTTCTGAGATTTATGTAAAAATGAGCTACTGAAATTTTATTACTTTTTTGTATCTATTATATATATATATATATATATATATATATATATATATATATATATATATATATATATATATATATATATATGTATATATACATATATATGTATCGTTATGTTCATTCAGTAACGGGCAACATGGTTTTTTGTATTTGAACTTTTTGTAGATTTTTTCAACCAAATTGTTTAAAAATATTGGATAGATGTTTATATATTTTTTTTCAATAATAATGTGAAATAATATTTTCCATAGTAGGCAATATAATTTTTCATACAAAGTGGTAATTTTTTTCACAATTAAGTGGGAAATGATCATTTCTGCGGTTTTAACAACTGAAATAAAAATCTCCAAAATTGGTAAATAAAATTCTCAGTAATTACATTACAGAATATTGTGTAAAAAATTAAAATCCGTGTAGAAACTTGATTTTAAAAAAATGCCATACGTTTTTGCAATAAATTTTTATTTTTCCCGGATTTTCTAAACATATAGGTATTATTATATATTAGATAACATAACACCGCCTTGTTTTTTTTATATTTTTACTTCCCTCGTAAAGGAAAGTATTGAAAATTTGCTGAAAAAATCACCCTCCGAGATTTTTTCGGGTCTTTACGTTTACGTACGGGTCCCTAGATGCCGAAAACAGATTTTCTCAATTCCATCGGTCTGTCTGTCGTGGCATAGCTAAAAAACTTCTTACCCAATTGACTTGAAAATCTGGTAAAAGTTAAGTGTTATATTTGGATGATTTGGTAACATTTTGGTAAAAATCCAATATGGCGAAACAAAATGGCGGCCTAGTGAAATGTCAAAAAAGATATTAAAAAACTGCTTACCCAATTTATCTCAAATTTTACCCAAGTATTATGTAGGAATCAAGTGGTAAAATTTTGGTACGAATCCAAGACGGCAGAACAAAATGGCGGCTTAATAAAATATTTTAAAAATCACCCTAAAAACTATTAATGGATTGATTTCAAATTGTGTGCCATAACTAATTGTGGTATAGAGATGAACTGGTAAAATTGTGGTACGAATTCAAGATGGCGGAACAAAATGGCGCCCAAATAAAATGTTTTTCATTGTGAAAAAATAACCCTCTCTGGTTTGACATATCTTCACGTTTTACTGTCCTTAAATGTCAAAAAAAATGTTTTATCAATTCTGTCGGTCCGTCTACTTACCAGATTTTCATAAAAAATTATGCATCGTATGGGCGTGGCTTCGTAATATTTTAATAAAAATCAGTATACCGGAACAAGATGGCGGCCTAGTGAAACGTTAGAAACTTATTATTAAAAAAAAACTAATTATCAAATTTACTTCAAATTTTGCACAAAAAGCAACTGTTAAATAGGAATGAGCTGGTAATATTTTGATATGAATTCAACATAGCAAAACAAGATGGCGGCCTAATAAAATATTTCAAAAATCAGCCTGGAAAAACTACTTATTAGATTGATTTCACATTTTAAAAAAAATCAACGGAAAGACAATCTTATTCACTGGACTTTCCATTTTGCAGAAAAATTGAATTTGTTATAGGGATAAACTGGTACGAATTCAACATGATGTAACAAACTGGCGGTGTGTGTGTGTCATTGTAAAACTACTTATTGAATTTATTTTAAAATATGCCCAATAATCAAGTGTGGCGTAGGTAGAAACTGGTAAAATATTGGTACGAATACAATATGATGGAACAAAATGGCGCCCACTAGATATGTTTGAAATAACAGTATATTTATATGTATTACTAAATGATTATGTACTGAATTAAATTGGGTCTCACTTCACAATTTCTAATAAAAGAAAATATTCATAACGAGGTAAGTTGCGGGTAAGGGAAATTTACTATTTTTTTTTCCAAAATATCCATATTTTATTTCGTGTATATTTTATTTCGTGTAGTGTTTTTCATAAAACTATTTTTAAATAATTTTATTCTTATCTGTCCTAACATCTAAAATCTAAGGTAGAATAACAACGTTATTTAGTTAACGAACAGTTCTTATTTGTCAAATTGCTAAATGTCAGAGGTATTAATTAAAAATCTAATCCATTGTTTTCAAAAGATATTGGAATTGCAGAAAATTTTTTTGCTTTTTTTCGTAAGAGTTAATTAAAAAATTTTATAAACATTTTTTAGACGTAAACATTTAATCTCAGATAGGAAACAGTTTAATTTTTTTCCTGTTTGATGTTTCTAGGCGAATTGAAAAGGAGACGTTTTTAATTAAAACTGAGATCTTACCTTTTCCAGAGCTTTTGAGACTATTGCTTCACTTTTCTGTCGACATAACAAAGGCCTTTTAGCTAGCGTGCAATCAGAAAAGAATGTTTTATCGCCTACGTCCTTTTGTTTAATAACAAGTTAATTATATTTGAGTAGTTTTTGAAAAACAACTTACTTACATCAATTCGGCAACGGCCTAGTTTCTTTTATATAAGAGAACCTAACATCATATTATATATTTATATCTACATATATACAACTATCACTGAAACCATATTTTAATATAGTTTTAACCCTAACTTATGTATTTGAATAAAATTATTCTATAAAAGTTTTGGCCGTTAATGTGTATTTTAGAATTAAAATAATAACATCCGACATATGGATTACGAGTTCGAGTTTTTTTAGAGAATACATTTCCTTGAAACACGATTAAAAATACACACGGACGTCTGAAGATCTTTTCCTTTCATATTTTATCTTGATATTAATTTTTTCTTTAAAATATGATGCTGTTTTCCTTGGTAGTCAAATCTAAATGATAATGTTATTCAGCAACCTGAAATTGATGTTTTAAATTATATTATATTTTGCGTGCATACGATGTCACCTCTTCAGCTTTTAATACACCAGATAATATTAAGTGCCACAAAAGCTTTCAACATAAATAAAATTCATAAAAAATAATAGTATGTTATTCAACGAGCAAATAATGACAGTTATTACTCAGGAATACCTCCATCTTACTACTATTACTACTCAGGAGGAATTTTGCAACACATCCGAAGCCAATGTAATTCGTCCGTAAATACTATGTTTTTTCTACGGCTAAAAAACAGTTTTGGACTAATTTATTAAAAGCTAAGGTAAGCAGTGAAAAGGAACTAAAACTTTTCATGGTGCTTCAATCCCGAGGGAGTACTCATTGCAATTTATTTGAGACAAAAAATTCCCTCCCAGAAAATTTCCCCGAAATCTCCTCAGATTGCCCCAGACATCCATGGATCCCCTCGGATCTCCCTAAATTTCCTTGGATCGCTCCGGATCTCGCCTGGATTTCCTCGAATTGTCCTGGCTCTCCTCAGGTCTCCCTGGCGCTCCTCTGATATCGCGTTTGATATCCTCAAATTGTCCTTGCTAAACCGTGCTCTAAAGGTAGGAAATAAATCGTATTGAATTGGGTTGCCTATTACTTGTCCCAAGTAGGAGATTTCCACGAGATTTTTTATTGGCTTTATTTAAACTATCTTTATTTAGGTTTATTGAAAATGTGTAATGTTTTAAAATGCTCTCCCTTTTTTTAAACAAAAAAAAATTGAAAGTTACCACACAAAATGCTGTAGTTACAATTATTTTTATCTCCTTACATGCATGTGTGTGTATGTTTTATGACTCTGGTTTACACCATGCGTATAAATATATAACTGTCAAGTATTTACTCAGTTCTATTACTCTCCAATTTTCCGGCTCCCATTATCTCATGCTATTCTATACATGATATTACTTTAAGGGAGAACTGCACGCAAAAAGTGAAAAACCAGCGACAAGGTCTAGTCAAGTTCAAAGTAAGATGAAAAGGTACCTACGTATTAGAGAAAACCTCCTGTACGTCCTCAAAAAAATGTGTTATGTATAGGCAATTTAAATTATATTTCGTTTAAAAATGGGTTCAAAAGGGTTCGCGCGCTGCAGAAATACAAAGATATGAGTTCGATTTACCATTTCAAATATTGCAGTTACGTAGACAAAGGATCAATGCAAGGCGGTAAAGAGCCATTTTGTGAAAAAAAAAAATATATGCGACGGCATTTGCGTCAAAAAGTAGTCAAAAAATGGCAATGGGCAAATCTACTTCTATTTTATAATTCTAGATTTGATTTTTTCATAAAGATTCGCATTTAGCGCCCAGCTATACATATTTCCCTATTAAAATCACATTGAAGCTAATACATATCTGTTATAGTTTTAACATAATATTGCAGCGGCGGAAGGCTTGCAAATGATCCATAATACTGCGTGCAGTTCCTCCTTAAGTTGAATCTTAACTAAATCTATAAAGTTAGTTTATTTAGTATTTTATATTTCAGGGATGTTTTTTTTATTATTTTTATTTTTTTTCAATTATGTTTTCCATTTCATTTTTTTAGGATTCTTTTTGTTGTTTCTTTTTCTTTTTTTCTCACACATTTCCTTTTTTTTTCAAAACACAAGTTAAGTAACGGTTCAGCTACAATTTCATTTTTGCTTCATTTATAAATCGAAACAAATGTATAGAGAAGAAAGAAAGAAACATATTATTATTCTAATATAACAGTTCAGTAATGATACAGCTACAATTTCAATTTTGCTTCATTTGTAAATTGAATGGATATTTTTTACGGCTAAAAACAATTTTGGTCCAATTTATTGCAGGTTAAGCTAAGCAGTTGATCATGTGTTTATAATATTATTATATTATTATAATATTATATTACTTTGTTATCTCTCCAAAATAGCGATAAGTACGTTTTCTGAAAAGGAACTAACACTTTTCTTACAGTCAATCCCGAGGACGTAATTACTGCAATTTATTTGGGACAAAAAAATTTCTTCCTAGAAATTTTCCCCGAAATCTCCTTGGATCTCCCGAATCGCGTCGGATCTCGCCTGGATTTCGTCCGGATTGCCTTGGATCTCCTGGGATCGCCCTGGCTCTCCTCTGATATTGAGTTTGATATCCTTACATAAACCGTGCTCTAAATGTTTACCCGGAACTTCCCTCGTTATAATTTTTTCCTTTTATTAGGAATAGAGAAGTGTGACTCAATTTAGTTCAGTAGATAATCATTTAGTAACACAGTACTGTGGCTTCAAACATTTTTATTGGGGGCCATTTTGTTCCAACATATTGGATTCCTACTAATATTTTACCAGTTCCTATGCTTGATTTTGGGCATAATTTAAAATAAATTCAATACGTTTTTACATTGACACATATTGCCATTTTTTTACGTCTTGTTGAATTCGTACCAGTTTATCTCTATTACACATTTAATTTTTCTGCAAAATTTAAAGTCAATTGAAAAAGATTTTTTTACGATAGTTTTTTAAAAATCTTATTTGGCCGTCATTTTGAATTCGTACCGCAACTTTACTAGTTTATCTCTATATAACACTTAATGCTTGCACATAATGTGAAATTAATTTAATACGTAGTTTTTTTCAGGCTGATTTTTTAAATATTTTATTAGGCCGCCATTTTGTTGTATTATCTTACATTCATACTAAAATGTAATCATCTATTCCTATTTAATACTAAATTTTTGTGCAAAATTTCAGGAAAATTGGATTCGTTTTTTAACGTTTCACTAGGCCGTCGTCTTGTTTCTGTACACTAATTTTTACCAAAATATTACCCCATATTAATTTTTGACTAAAATTTGAAGTCAATCTGATAAGTAGTTTTTAAGCTATGCCACGAACTGACATATGGGCCGACGGAACTGATAAAACATTTTTTTGTCATCTAAGGACGCTAAAGTGAGTGAGTGATTTTTTTTTCACGATTACAAACATTTTATTTGGCCGCCATTTTGTTTCGTTATATTGAAATAATATCATAACTTTACTAGTTCATCTCTATACCACAGTTTGTTATAGCACACAATTTGAGATCGGTCCATTAAGTAGTTTTTTCAGGCTGAATTATTAAATATTTCAATAAGCAGCCATTTTGTTTCGCCATCTTGGATTCGAAAAGTATTGCAATGGTGAAAATTAACGAGAAATATTAGTTAGAATTTTTCATCGTTTTAGAGTTTCTAGAACGTTAACAAAATATTTTTAGAAAAACAAAATATGATGTCTGTAAGGATGTGTCTGTGTGTGTATATCAAAACAAAATTTACGCGCAACATAACATGCTGAACGTTCAAAACGAGGGTCACACCATTTGGTTTCAAATTTACTTCAAAACTAGTTTAGTTTAATGTCTCGTGAGGATTAGAAGTGGGTGTCATTGGCGTAGATCTTCTATATGTTTAAGGGGTATGAAATGAAAAAATCACGTTTTGAGAACGTGGAAAATGATTTCAGTCAAAATCCAGGCAGAAATAGTTAGGGTAAACGTTTTGGTATAAAAAAAACGGAAGTAATTTTTTTAATTACTACAAATTTTCGAAAAACTGCGAAACACGTCAATTTTAAAAAGAAAAAATTTCTATAGAAAATAATATTTTCGGGTAGACAGGGTAGCCTTAAAGGGATGAAACAGTCCATGAGAAAAAAAAATCATAACACTGTTTTTTTAAAAAATTGTGAAATAAATAAAATTTTTCTGTATAGAAAATATTTTTCACTATGCAGATGAAAAACAGGACCTGAAAACGAAAAAAAATGTATAGCCTTTAAAAAAAGTGAGACAGGTCAAATTTCTTTTATTCTTTTAAAGTGGAGATGAAAAGGCCGTACCAAAGTATTTTTGATTTCAAAAGTCTTTAGCTTCTTTAAATAAAAAAGGTAAAACACGTCAAAAATCTTTTTTTTTTTGCATACAAAAAAGTTTTTTTTCTTTTATTTCAGGATCTAGAGGGCGAAACAGCCGTCTAAAACAAACATAAAGTTTTTTTAATCGGTAAAAAAATTGTGCAAATACTTTTTTTTTGATTAATTGTACCGGGAGTACAGTTATAAATTTTCACCCCTTCAACAAATTTTTTATTGTACATAATAGTTAAAAATACCATTTTATAGTTTTAATTTCGTAGTGTCCGAATTTGCAATCAGATTTTCAATATCTCTGAAGGTTTGATTTTTTTTAAATATTGTTAATATACGGACCCTCGTATATTATATGTCCATCAAATGAGTCTCTTTTTGCTGTTTATATTGTAAATATACTGGCTCTAATGCAAGGCAATGTGCAATAGAGCGAGAATTCTCAGTCCAAAGAGACCAACTATTGTAGTTGGTCAAAGGGAGAGTGTGTAATGAATTTAGAGTAACGCGATTGGTTGTAGCCCGTGAGTAATAAGCCATTACTCACTGGTAAGAGGGATTGTACTTAATAAAAAACATTGATACTGTAGGCATTATTTTCGTAGAAAAGAAAATTAAACAAAATGGAATAAAAGAATCAATTGTTGCTTTAAAAAGGCGAATATCTATGTATAAACGTACAAGAGCATATAGGTGTAGAATATTAGACTTATTATACCGTGTTTGTGTTTTAACTGCCTAGCCAGTACGCAATTTAACTTTTAATGGAGTCTATCTCCCTTGTCTCTTCAGTCATGTTCCGTACCCTTGTCAAAACACAGTAACTACATATGTAATTAATTAATTCACGCCTAGCCTTCTAGAAAATATAAAGGATGAGCAAACATTTGTCAACGTTCTGTTTGCACCATTTAATTTTAAATAAACAACGTGTAAACTCTTCACGGGAACTGCTCAGGACAAAAAAATAAGAGGAAAATAAATAAGGTACCTATACTGGGTGACAATGAAAACAATGTATCATATCTTTATCTTTTAATCGATCGCTTTGAATTTTAGGAGTAATAACGTTTGGACAAAATTATGTCATTATCTAGAGAATTTGAAAGAAAAGGAGACATTCTGAAGCTAAATGTTTTGATCGAGTTATATAATGGTAAAATAAATTTTTAATTAAATAATTGTTATATACACAGATTATTTATAGTCATATACAAATAAAAAAAATATGCTAGCACATATCATATCACAATAACAGATAAAAGTTGATGGCAGTCAGATGGGATAACGTGATCAGTCTGTGATTTCTTTCGATGTACAGGGTGTTCCTAAATGTCGAGTAAATATTAAAGAGCCTGATGTCTGAACTACTTTTAAGAAAAAAAGTTTATATAAATATGTGTCCGCAAATGCTTTATTATCAAGATACAGGGCGTTAAAGTTAAAAAAAAACCATTTTTTACTGATTCCTAAACCATTAAAAGCTACTTGATTAAGATTTGGCACAACTCCAGGTATTTAAAGACTAAATTTCAACAGTATTCACCAGTTTTTATTGCAACCATGGTCGTAGGTATGAGTAACCATCCCTGAATTTCTTAATAACAAAATGCTACTGATTTTTTAAAAACTTACTTTTATCGTTAAGGGCAAGTAAAAATACACAAAAAAGATGTTTCAGTATTTTGCGATTCATTTTTTTTTAACGAAACCGAAATAACCGTGTTTTTTTGAAAAAGAAAGCTGTTTTTTGTTCGAGCCGATAAAACGATAGTAAGGGTTAAATAAATGGTACCAGGAATTTTGTAAGAGAGATTATTTGATTCGCGTTTACTCTCCAAAATTAAAAGTGACGCTATAACTAGTCCAAGAATAAATTAGTAATACAAATGTTAATAGTTCTATTATTTTACCAGTTATGCAAATTTTTATACATCTAAAATTAAGCCTCAGTAACTAAAATTATCGTACAAAGCAAGTTCTCTTTTGTAAAACTCTGATTTTTATTTAACTCCCTTCTTTACTTCCCTCGTAAGGGGAAGTTGTCTCTTTTTGGTATAGAACAAAAATTATTTAATGTGGATGGCAGTGGAAACTATATTATCTACTATGTTTAAGCAAAATCTGTATTACTATTTTTAGGGTATTGAGCATTATAAAATCGGTAAATTTCCTTTAGCCGGGACTTCCCTCGTTATGAATCTTTCTTTTAAGTAGGAATAGTGAAGTGTGATCCGGCATTTGGATTTGTACCAAAATATTACTAGGTCATGGGGGATGACCCTTAATTTTTGCTAAAATGTGAGGTCGATTTGATAAGTAGTTTTTATGCTATGCCGTGAACTGAGAAACAGACAGACGGACCGACGTAATTGATAACACATCTGAGAGGGTGATTTTTTAGGATTACAAACATTTTATTTGGTCACTGTTTTGTTCGGGCATCTTGAATTAGGATTACAATTTTACTAGTTCATCTCTATATCACAATTAGTTATGACGCACAGTTTGAAATAAACCCATTAAGTAGTTTTTCAGGCTGAATTTTTAAAGATTTTATTAAGCCGCCAGTTCGTTCCGCCATCTTGGATTCGTACCAAAATTTTACCAGATGATCCTTGCATAATATATACATAAATTGGATAAGTAGTTTTTTAGTAATAATAGTTTCAACATTTCACTAGCCATCTTGGATTTTTACCAAAATGTTGCCAGGTCATCCCCATATGACCCTTAATTTTTGATCGAAATTTGAACTTAATCGGATTAATAGTTTTTTAGCTATGCCTCGAACAGACAGACAGATCGACGGAATTGAGGAAACTTGTTTGTCGGCATCTGAAACGTAAAGATCTGAAAAAATCTCGGATTGTGATTTTTTCATGATAACAATATTTCCCTTTTACGAGGGAACTAAAAATAGGGTCTGAAAAATAGTTTCACTTAATATGTATTTAATTATTTTGGTATTTATAGCATTTACTTGAATTCAAAACCAGATAATTATAACGAAGCAGAATTATGATAAAATTATAATAATTAATTGTTCATTACTTATAATAGTTTTATTTAAACCAGCACATCATGTTAATAATTTTATATTAATAAACTAAATATAAATGTAAGTTTTTTAAGATGCCATGTTTCTCGACTCTGGTGATCAATACACACAGGATGATGTTCATTTTTTTTGTGGATTTAAATTGTATTTTCGTGTGATGTATATGTCATTAAAAGGGACGTGGTACTAAATTTTTAAAACTTATTTTACATAAAAAGCTATTTACAGATAGATCTTTAACATAGTTTAAATAAAACGTATATATTTGTTTGATTTACTGAGGCCTTGATTAAAACAAAAAAAAATCTGAAATAATGAATATGGGACTCCTTTAAAAAAATGTAAACGAACGTATCTTTCCAAATTTCGTAGGAAGTTTATTTACAGCCACGGTACATTTAAAATTTAAGTGATTAGTTATATCGCACATCCTACTTCCCATCCTTATCTTTGGGAATCGCCAATTTGTAGCAGTGTTTCGTAATTTAGATATTAACAATTTTGGAAAAAAAATGTCAAATTTTTCGAGATCTAAGTCAGTGGCGTATTTAGAATGCCTTCATGGGGGGGGGGCAAATAATTTTAGCGACTAAGAAAAAAGGTCCTTGCTTTTTGTTAACACAACGTAGTCATAACACCCATGAAAATCAGCGGCGACTAAAAAAAAAGATTCTCTCACAATTTGAATGATTTTGTCAAGAAGTAAACTGCTGGAACTTCGAAGTGCAACAAGGAAATTTGGAAATTCAAAATGAAATATGTTCGATATAGATCAAGACTTTGAGTTGCGGTTTTCGGCTTTTGTTTGATCAAGACCCATAGTATCCAGCCCGATAAGGGCAGCCTCTGGACACCATAACAACCGTCTTATACAGGGGGTTATAAAAGACCCTGTCATTTCTTTAAGAGTTTCTTTGACCAGAATTCTTACTATAGACGATTTCTCTTTCTTTCTGTGCAACCAAAATAATCTAGAGCTAGATACGAAAAAACAATTTGTAACGGTTTTGAAATTTTCTCTTTTTTTGCGACATACGGGGTTTTTTTCAAAAAATTGATTTTTTAAAATAATCTGCTCAACAAAGCCCACTTGTGGTAATCAAAGGAATATCTATCAGGTAATGAACAAATTTTCCAACAAGAATATTGTATACATGGTTCACCAAAAACTAAGAGGTGAACGTTAAATAGTGATTTGTTGGATTTGGTTTTTTTATCAATCTTGAATTCGATGTTGCTTCTAATACCAGTTTTAGTAATAATGGACATTTTTACCGAAACACTTTTTTAGATTTGAAATTTGCTTTAGTTCTTTCAGATATTGACTTTAATCTAAAACAGATTTTTTTAATAAAAAATGAAAAATCGTCTTTTATCATTGATATAAATCCGTTTTTCCCAATAAAATACAGTTTCACATGTTGTTTTTTGTTAATACAGGCTTACTTAAACTCTTTACCCATCATTTCTAATTAACTGAGAATATGTCCTAATAATACAGTGGGTAAGAAAGGTCTGGAACAACATTGTTAAAGTTTAGGATCGGTAGAGTTTTTGGTGCACCCTGTATACAATATTCATGGTGGAATGTTTAAGAGTTCCAGCCTTGTTCATAATCTGATAGACCATACTGAATCTGATTGCCATAAGTGGGTTTTGTTCAGCAGACCATTTAAAAATAATCAATTTTTCTTAAAAACTCTGTATGTCGGAAAGGAAGAAAAAATTTGAAAACCGCTAGAAATAATTTTTTTGTACCTAGCTCTGGATAATTTTGGTTCCACAAAGAGAAAAAGAAATCTTCTACAGTAAGGGTTCTGGTCGAATAAACATTTCAAAAAATGACAGGGTCTATAACACCCTGTATAAAACGGTTGCGATGGAGTCCTAAGGCTGTCCTTATCGGGCTGCATACTCTAGGAATTTGTCAAACAAAGGCCGAAAACCGTAACTCAAAATCATTATCCGTATTGAAAATATTTTATTTTGCATTTCTAGTAAAAATTTCGTTGGTGCACTTCCAAGTTCCAGCAGTGTATTTAAGGTAAAGCTGCAGTCAGCCTAGCGAGAATATTAAAAAAATAATAAAAACGGTATAGTCACCGTATATAAATTCGTAGTTTATATACGGTGGCATAGTGATATCATTTTGAATCGTTTTCTGTGAATGGGTATCCTCGTTAGCTTTAAAATGCTTCAGTATATGCCTTGAAATTTGGTGCATAAAATATAATTTAAGGGGGAAGAGCAACATTTTCCTTATGAGGCTATTTCGGTAGGTAAGTTTAACTATGTAAATGTATTTTTTTATTTACTTAGTAATTGGGTTTTAGTTGGACTCCGACTTTATAAAGTCAAATTTCCAAGATAGAATAAAATATTATTCTTTACTAGATAGTGTTTTTTGTTAAGTCGGATCTATTTTATTTCTTTTTACTGTAAGATCCAAAAATATCGGATACTGATTTACGTATACTGTGATTTTAGTTATTACATAAATATAGATGTTTATTAGTTAAGTGAAGATAATAAAACTAATATTTTCTCTCAAATATATTTTTTTCTGATTTTCCAAAATGACGCCATCATAGCCTTGAAATAGAAATCACAGGGTAAAAGGGTCAATGTCCCTTTTATCTGAAGTATTTTAATACCTTCACTATTCACTGGTTATTTTCCTATATAGTTGACCAAAAAAAAAAGATCTATTTCAAATTGATCGCTTGTTTTAAATTAATACATTACACTTTAAATTTTATATGAATAATGTAATAATGGATTCTGTTCTATTGGAAATTCAAAATAAACATCCGAAATGAACGTGTATAACATTTACAGGCTGTTTCAATGAACATAATACATTTCTAATGTTCTTTTCTAAACATGAGATTGGAGTTAACAAGAGGCTTTTTGATGTAATTTTTTGTCCCTACATGTTTTGCTGTTTTTTGGTTTATAATTTACTTTTTACTTCGCTCGTAAAAGGGAAGTATTGCAATCGTGAAAAAATCACCCTCCGTGATTTTTTTAGATCTTTACGTTTGAGGGTTCCTATGCTGAAAAACATGTTTCCTCAATTCCGTTAGTCGGTCTGTCGGTTCGCGGTATAGCTAAGAAACTACTTACCCGATTGACTTCAAATTTTGGTAAAAAATTAAGGGTCATATGAGGATGACCTGATAACAATTTGGTTAAAATCCAATATGGCGAAACAAAATGACGGCCTAATGAAATGTTAAAGAAATTATTACCAAAGAACTACTTATTCATTTTCCTTCAAATTTTGCACAAAAATCAAGTGCTGTGTAGGAACTTATCGGTAAAATTTTGGTACGAATCCAAGTTGGCGAACAAAATGGCGGCTTAATCAAATATGTAAAAATTCTGCCTGAAAAAACTGCTTAATGGATTGATCTCAAATTTTGTGCAATAATGAATTGTGGTATATAGAGATGGTAAAATTGTGGTACGAATTCAAAATGGCGGCCAAATAAAATGTTTATAATAGTGAAAAAATCACCCTTTCACATATCTTCATGTTTTAACGTTTCTAAATGCCAAATATTATGTTTTATCTATTCCGTCTGTCTGTTTGTCAGTTCGCGGCAAAACTACTTATACGAGTGACCTTAAATTTTGGTCAAAAATTAAAGGTCATATGGGGATGACCTGCTAATATTGTGGTAAAAATCCAATATGACTCATTAAGATGGCAGCCAAGTGAAACGTTAAAACGTTATTACTGAAAATACTAATTATCCAATTTACCTCAAATTTTGCACGAAAATCAAGTTTTATATAGGAATAAACTGGTAACATACTGGTATAAGATAATAACGTAGCAACACAAAATGGCGGCGTAATGAAATATTAAAAAAATCTAAAAATACTTACTAGAATAATTTTAAATTTGACAAAATCGTGCCATAAGAGGCAATGTGTTAGATAGAGACGGAAAATGATCTACTACATAGACTCAATTCGAGTGCAGTGTTTCTTAATGCATGGGGCTTTCTCAAATTTTTCGGTTGTCTTAAAAAATAAAGATATCAAACTTAGCGTATTTATAATCAGCAAGTCGAGAATCATTTAATGAACATATAAAATACTAGGTGTTCCATTTAAAAAATAACTACTACTACGTTTACATAATTTTCCAATACATGTGCAAAAAATATACAGAAAATCCTAGAGTTTTATATTTTTGTAGTATTAAATACGGGGGGAGGCAAAAGCCCGTGTTAGATGTGAATTTGAATCATACAAGAAATATAAAATGCTGACTAAGTAGAGAAACTTAATTTGTTTAAAAACAACAAATACAGTATTTAAAAAGTTTCAATAATGCACTAAACTTACAGGAGTATGTTGCCGCACTCATAGCATTATCATGTTTCTGGTACAATAAGGTAAAACCACCAGATCTTATCAGTTTGCAAGCCATAAGGTAGCAAGTCGCTAAACCACATTGTTTTTCAATATATAACTAAAGTTTATCTGCTGTGTTAAACCACTGACGAGATTATGCTTGATTTAAACATAGCTAGTAATCGTGAGAATATCACTGAATACCTAAATAATTTTTCCTTATAATTTAAAATTAAATTTAATTCGTTTTATTCATGTTTGTCCTCAAGACAATTTTCCTTTACTCGGAACTTCTCTCGTTATTTCCTTTTACACACACATACACACACACACACCACACACACACACACACACACACACACACACACACACACACACACACACACACACACACACACACACACACACACACACACACACACACACACACACACACACACACACACACACACACACACACACACACACACACACACACACACACACACACACACACACACACACACACACACACACACACACACACACACACACACACACACACACACACACACACACACACACACACACACACACACACACACACACACACACACACACACACACACACACACACACACACACACACACACACACACACACACACACACACACACACACACACACACACACACACACACACACACACACACACACACACACACACACACACACACACACACACACACACACACACACACACACACACACACACACACACACACACACACACACACACACACACACACACACACACACACACACACACACACACACACACACACACACACACACACACACACACACACACACACACACACACACACACACACACACACACACACACACACACACACACACACACACACACACACACACACACACACACACACACACACACACACACACACACACACACACACACACACACACACACACACACACACACACACACACACACACACACACACACACACACACACACACACACACACACACACACACACACACACACACACACACACACACACACACACACACACACACACACACACACACACACACACACACACACACACACACACACACACACACACACACACACACACACACACACACACACACACACACACACACACACACACACACACACACACACACACACACACACACACACACACACACACACACACACACACACACACACACACACACACACACACACACACACACACACACACACACACACACACACACACACACACACACACACACACACACACACACACACACACAACACACACACACACACACACACACACACACACACACACACACACACACACACACACACACACACACACACACACACACACACACACACACACACACACACACACACACACACACACACACACACACACACACACACACACACACACACACACACACACACACACACACACACACACACACACACACACACACACACACACACACACACACACACACACACACACACACACACACACACACACACACACACACACACACACACACACACACACACACACACACACACACACACACACACACACACACACACACACACACACACACACACACACACACACACACACACACACACACACACACACACACACACACACACACACACACACACACACACACACACACACACACACACACACACACACACACACACACACACACACACACACACACACACACACACACACACACACACACACACACACACACACACACACACACACACACACACACACACACACACACACACACACACACACACACACACACACACACACACACACACACACACACACACACACACACACACACACACACACAACACACACACACACACACACACACACACACACACACACACACACACACACACACACACACACACACACACACACACACACACACACACACACACACACACACACACACACACACACACACACACACACACACACACACACACACACACACACACACACACACACACACACACACACACACACACACACACACACACACACACACACACACACACACACACACACACACACACACACACACACACACACACACACACACACACACACACACACACACACACACACACACACACACACACACACACACACACACACACACACACACACACACACACACACACACACACACACACACACACACACACACACACACACACACACACACACACACACACACACACACACACACACACACACACACACACACACACACACACACACACACACACACACAGACACACACACACACACACACACACACACACACACACACACACACACACACACACACACACACACACACACACACACACACACACACACACACACATATATATATATATATATATATATATATACACACACAGACACACACACACACACACACACATATATATATATATATATATATATATATATATATATATATATATATATATACTGTCTTGAAACAAATTATATTGAATTCGTTCAGTATTTTGCCAATTTCTTTTTGGGCACAATTTAAAATAAATTCAATAAGTAGTTTTTACATTGACACACCTCCATTTTGTTACATCATGTTGAATTTCTACCAGTTTATTCCATTATCACATTTAATTTTTCTACAAAATTTAAAGTCAATTGATAAGATTTGGTTACTTTGCTTTTTTAAAAATTTTATTTGGCCGCCATTTTGTTTCGCCATCTTAGATTCCTACCACAACTTTACCAGTTTATTTGTATATCAGACTTAATGCTTGCACAAAATTTTGAATTACTTTAATAAGTAGTTTTTTCGTGCTGATTTTTTAAATATGTTATTAAGTCGCCATTTTGTTTTGCGATCTTGAATTTATTCCCGAATGTTACTAGTTCATTCCTATGTAATAATTTGTTTGCAAAATTTTAGGTAAATTGGATAATTAGCTTTTTAGTAATTATTTTTTAACGTTTCACTAGGTCACATGACATATGAGTCATATGACTCCCAATTTTCGTGGTTTTTAAGCTCCTATGCCGCGAAGTGACACAAAAACCGCCAAACGGACCGACGGAATCAAGAAAACATATTTTTTGGCATCTAGGGACTCTAAAACGTAAAGAGGGTGATTTTTTTCAGTATTACAAATATTTTTTTGGTTCCCATTTTGTTCCGCCATCTGGAATTAGTACCACAATTTTACTAGTTGATCCCTATGCCACAATTAGTTATGGCACACAATTTGAAATTTTCAGGCTGAATTTTTAAATATTTTATTAAGCCGCCATTTTGTTCCGCCGTCTTGGATTCATACCAAAATTTTACCAGTTGATTCCAACATAATACTTGATTTTCGTGCAGATAAATCGGATAAGTAGTTTTTTGATATGAGTATTTTTACATTTCACTAGGACGCCATTTTGTTTCGCCATATTGGATTTTTACCACATTATTACCAGGTTATCTCCTTAATTTTTGACCAAGATTTGAGTCAAGGCAAACACGATATAACGTACTCATGCCTCCTTTCTTTGAAATGTAAATAATGAAGAAAATCGTTTTTATTAACTACAACTGACATAAAAATTCTTTTTTTTATAAAATCTAGCTCATTTTAGTGGAATTTACGACAGCTTCATGTTGTAAGGGATGGGGGAAAGACCTTTTTTTCATTGCAACTTTTTCATTTTTTTTTCAAAATCTAATTTTGTGTACTGTAGAACCATATAAAAAAATAGGTATATTTTTATATCTTCAACCCTTTTTGAGAATATTCAAGTTTAAAAAGTTTGAATGCGTGAAAAATAGATTTAATTTAAGAAATCATTGTTCTCGGGCTAGTATTTAATTCTTCTCGATCAGAAATATTACATAAACATGGTTTGCCATTGTTTTGGATTTTTTTTTAGCAAACATTTTCTCTGTAAGGCGTTTAAAAGATGTTTGACAAAATGTGTAATTTTCTTTAACTTACCGATCTTTGCTGCTATGATTGCTTTTATCTTTTGTGAAAAAGTGTTTTGTCAGCTATGCTTATAACTTTTGACCTGAATGGCTGAAGTCAAGGGCAGTAGCAAAACCAACCAAGAATTAATGCGACTAAAAAGAAAATCAAACCCGCTCGCTTTGATGTAAAATGTTTTTCAGCTTTTTCAAAGGATGTAAAAAATGTTTTAAAAAATTTAATTTTTTTTGAAGATCTGCTGTTTAATTCATGTTACACTGAATTTTCGTGGTACTTATAGCTAATTAAATATAAGTCATAAGTTAAAGCATCCCGTATATTCCTATTTCCCATATTTGGAATTATTTTAACAGGCCTGATATGGTTAGATTAGTACAAAGCAAATACTTAATACTCCATTTAAGAATTTTACTTGTTCCATATCGTAAAAGATCCAGGTGTTTTAAAAGCCTAGAGGAACCCTTTTCTATTACATAAAGAATTTGTTGATTATCTAACATTAAGGAGTGTCGGGGAGAATTTCTTTTATAATATAATAGTTGTTATCGCTTGACCTATTTCGGCAAAAGGTATGTGAGCATTTGAATAAAACCGGTTTAGTAGTGCTGGGGGGGTTATATTATAATCAGGACAATGTTAAGCAACACTAGAAAGATTTTAAGAGTCGTTTTACCCACCTTTTGCTATTTGAATGGGGTAAGGAACATATTTAAGTCGTTTGACACAATTGCTTGCGTTTTTAAGTGAAATTAAATTAGTCGAAATACAAAATATTGACATACCCACTGTGATTTCATCATTCCCAAAATTGGCGACATACGATAAATTAAAAAAAAGTTAATTTACATTAACGTATGTGAAATATTTATTATTTTTTGATCTATACAATATTTAAAAACAAAAATGCCGCTGCTAAATATGATATAAAAAATGACCCGAGAATATAATGATATTAAAGGCAATAATGATATTATCTATTTAGTAATGTTATTATTGCATTAATGTATTAATGTACATTGGATAGTTTTATATAATTAAATGCTTTAATACCTAATCTTGAACTATAATCTCTATGTACTGTTTTTATTACTTTGACGTCGACTTCGGAAAGTCAAATTTTCAAGGTTGAATACAAATATTTTTTAATTTGTAGTCTTTCTTTTTAGGCCGGTTTTATTTTTTATATATACTATTTTAAATATTTATTAACATTAATAATTATCTACCGAATAAGAAAGAGAAAAAATCACCGCTTCCTATGTCGGGGGTGTACGTACCTCCAGGTATCCAAATTACTTCTTTTGGTTAATTGCAATAATTAGTTTCCCAATTTCATGACAATATTTTAAGCACTTCAAAGTTGTCGCGGAAACTCTCTTGGAGAAAAAAAATGCAATCATAATGTGTTTTATTGACCTAGATATATTAAAATACTTTTATCCATGATGAGCTTAGAAAATATGTAGCTAGTAAGCAGCTATTGTTTATTAATTAATGACTTACCTAAATGGGTGGTTTGTAGATAATTATTAAATTTTGCACACAATCTATAGTTGATTCCGCCTATTTTTAATTATACAGATTATTTCAAAATTACAGTCAGTTTTTTCTATATTTAGCAACTACAAATGTTTGAATTAGTGTACATTTTAACATTATTGTGTTAAATGGTGACATCATAAAAGGAAGGAATTCTGTTTTAGACTTCTCAAAAAAGTAGAACTGTTTTCTCAATGATATTAACTTAAGCTGATTTGGATGACATTTTTTGACGATAAATCCCTACAGCACGAAAAATATATTAAGAAAAATGTCTGTAAATGTGTGTAAGTCAAAAAAATCTCTTATATTCAAAATGCCCAAGACGCTCTAATACAATTGCGGAATCATTAGCGTAGTGCTTAATATTTTTTTAGGGATATATGTTTAAAAAAGTTTGAATCAAATTGAAAATACCAGAACAAAATCTTGTCACTGACGTAGGCAATTAGTATTTTTAAGGGTATATACACTCATGGACAAAATTATCGAATATTTTTAATTTTTCATTCTTAAAAAAAAAAACTGATGAATCAAGTTATTAAAATGCTACCATTTGCAAGAAACTGTTTATTTTAAAATATTTTAGTGAACAATGTTAAGTTTTTACCAGAAGAAGATCGTGAAAAAAATTAATTCTAAACGTTATAAAAATTAAGGATATTTACATCTTATTTAAATAATAATTAGAAGGCAATTACAAGTTTTTTGATTAAAATTAAAGCATAGTTAGTAACGAGTATTCCCGCCTCGAGATCTAATTACTGCTTCCATTCTTCTCGGCATGCTGCTAAGGAGGTTCTGGATATATTCTTGAGGAATTGCATTCCACTCTTCTTGTGCAGCAATCCGAAGCTGGTTTATTGTATTTGGAACGGGATTTCTTCGTCGTATGCGGCGTTTAAGATAGTCCCATGCATGTTCTATTGGATTTAAGTCGGGGCTATATGGTGGCCAATCTAATCTTTGAATGTGGACCGCATCAAGGTAATTAGTCACTATATCAGCTGCATGCGGTCGAGCATTATCGTGCATTAATATGAATTCTTCATATCCAATATGGCCGACATAAGGCAAAACATGTTCTTGAAGAATGTTTTCAATATACAAGTCACTTGTCATTCGTCCAATCACTTCCACAAGTTCGGTGCGTCCCTCCCAAGAAATACCGCCCCAGAACATTATACCGCCACCGCCAAAACTAACAGGGAGCAAACCGTTCTCCAACTCTTCTGTAGACGTGGTTTCGACCATCGGGCTTCCATAATTGTATTCTGGTCTCATCCGTAAAGAGAACATTCTTCCATATTTCGTTATCCCACTGAATATGCCTTCTAGCAAATTCTAATCGTTGAACTTTGTGATTTTGGAGAAGACGTGGAACTTTGGCGGGCCGTCTTGGCTTCAAACCTGCTTCTTTTAATCTTCGCCTAACTGTTTTTGAACTTACATTAACTTGTCTTACATTAAGTAATTCATTTTTGAGATGCGACGATGTCAATGTGCGATTTCGTGTAGAATTAAGTATCAAAAATCGATCATCAATTGCTGTTGTGCATCTCTTGCGCCCTTGACCAGGTCTACGTACGTAATTTCCAGTCTCTTCATACCTTTTTAAAATATTCGATACTGTAGATTGACCTCTCCTTAGACGTCGTGCGATATCCTTCTGTTTATATCCTTCGTTATATAGAGTTACAATTTGCACCGCTTTAACTTCAGTGCAGTGTCTAACTGGTGGCATACTGATGTTTTTTAGCAACAAACAGAAACACTTTTTGCTATTACTTAGTTAATTAACCTACAGTAACTTAAGTTCAAGCTTAATTCACAAAATATGTTATTATTTGTTTTTGATAAAATGCACAAAAGAAAATGACATGCGCCATTAATGTTAATTAAACGTCAAAATATGTTAAAACAAGCGAGTAATCAGCCTACTAGATCCTAATATTCAGTTCATGTACGTTTACGGCGATTATTTAAAATTTATTTTGAAAAAATAATGATTACAAAAAATATTCGATAATTTTGTCCATGAGTTTATTAAAGAAAATATATATGGGAATTAACCGATTTCAATAACATTTTCAGAATCATTGTAGTAGATACTTAAAACTTTCAGAGTATATACATTAAATATATAAAACATCATTTGGGAAAAACGACAAAGTACTTTTCATAAATATTGATAAGAAAATTATTTTTAATAAATTTTTCTTGGTTTTTTTTATACAGCAAGAAAATATCAGTGCATATATTAGTATTGTCATAAAAATTACACATCTCGAATTATTGTTAAGTATAAGAAGAAAAAACAAGCTTAAGTTTATTATGTTTCGAAGATGCTTGGTTAACCAAGATTAATGTTCATATAACAGTCCTATTTGGTCTGTCTTTTGGTGCCTACCGTGGCCAAAAAAAAAACTTCATTCAAAAATAACCAGCTTCGTCGGCAAGACTTAAAGACGTTTTTTTGGTCGTGGTTTATTTTTCTTACGTATTCTTTTCGCCATTCAATTATTTTAGTGTACGTTTACTATGGGGACCTTAGTTATGATTATGACTTTGGATTCGTAATCAGGACTCCAAAATTCACCTATAAATAAAACATCATCGAAATCGGCAATGATGTAAAAAACGCAAAAAATTAAAAAAACTTTTTTGTTTTGAGTAGGAATCCGCCAATTACTTGTAAAATGTTATTCAAGATGCTTGCTATAATGTAGGTTTGGCAACATTGAAAGAAGCTTTTCTTAATACTGTCATAATAAGGACTTTTCGCATCGAAATGCAGTGAAAATGTCGAACTTCTTTTTGTTTTTTTTTTTAATAGAAAGAGTGGTTCATCCATCTATTTTTTGTTTTTAAAATATTTGAAATAAGTTAAACTTTATATTTTATATTCAAAAACTATCAAATTTCGTGGGTGTAATTGTTAACAAGACCCAACATTTTTGCTACTCCGCGGCTTTTTTTTTTTGGCATATGAGGTCTTTTTCAATAGATCCATCTTCTCCAGCAACTCTCCCTTATACGAGTAGCTGTCAAGCTGTGAACTGACTTCGAATTAAATGATTTTTGGGGGTTCTGAGGTAGAGATAGATACACATCACTGATTATACAAAAAAAGATTTAAACAAAAAATTAATTTGGTACAAACAACTATACGTACGTCTAAATAATATATTTCCATGCAGTCAAATAATAATCAATTTGCTTGTGTATAAAATCAGTCAATATGATTTAAACGTGCTTTTTACCGAAGGTATTAATTGACTTGGCAGGAGCTTCAGCAGTATTTTTCAGGTTTTATTATCACTATACGACCGGATGCATTGTGTAAACACCAATATAAGACGTTCCCATACTGTAAAACGCATGTATTTGGATTTCGATTAAATCTGACACTAATTAAGGAAAGGATGTTGTACGGTGTTAATCAAAAATATAAATCAAAGATAATTTAAAATTGACTTTTTTAAACCTACATTCGAATAAATCGGCGGGAGTAATTTGGGGGCCAACTACCCTCCGTTACCTGTGCGATTAACGAAGACCTATAATTCTGTATGTATTTTCGGCGCTATGGCGTTCAGATATCGTAATAAAAAACACTCAGACTAATAGTTGGTACCGCTAGGTGTTTCCGCCATGGTCGTCAATAAAGCCATAAGAAATATATGACGGTTGTTCAATAAAGCCACTCGTAATGCTTGTCATACCTATTATTATTCTGGCAAGTACACCGGGTTCCACATAATAGTACCCACTATAGTATCTTGAAAATTGTAATAGATACGAAAAAAAGTTTCATACAAAATTCTTTAAATTTGAAGTTCTTTTAAAATATAATATTTCCATGTATACAGGGTGTCTCAATTTTCCTGGGACGACATCTACTATAAAATTTTAAATGGATCACCCAGTATTTTTGTTCATTATTTGATTCCTTGCCAAAAATAAACATGTTACCAATTTAAACTTTAGCCGATTTCTGCGTAGATTCCGAGATAATGTAGGTTATGTGTGATTTTTTGAAAACTGGAGCTATTTTTCAAATCACTATAAAAATAGCAAAAATCTAAAATTGGGAGTTTGGGTGGTAATTTCCACATACAGGGTGGACATACTACGAAATCAATCTTGCATCTTTAGGCGATTTTTTTAAACCACCCACTATGTTTTTTATGATCAAAATCAAATGGTCATATAATAATAAATACCTACATATATATATATATATATATATATATATATATATATATATATATATACAGTGTGGAAAAAAAGTATGAACTACCCCTAACAATTTGGTAGTCTGTAGGTTTTATAGAAAATGCTCGAATACGTTAATTTAGTATTTTAGTTTGTCACGTTCTGATAACATTTATTTGTTTTTTTATTGACATCTGTCAAAAATATGACGTAATCGACATTTTTTTAAAAGGTAACATATGGTATGTGATACATCATTTGAAAGCTCTTGTTTCACTCAGTATGTTCCTAGAATTTGGTGCGATTCTACTGTGCCATTTCAAAATGGCGACCGTTCAATTGTGCATGGAACAAAAATATGGACTACCCCTAATAATTTGGTAGTCTTCAGGTTTCATGGAAAATGCTCGAACACGGTAATTTGGTTTTTTAGTTTCCCACATTCTGATAAAATTTATTAGTTTTTTTTTTATTGATATCTGTTAAAAATATGACGTAATCGACATTTTTTTTTAACGGTAACATATGGCATGTGATGCATCATTTGAAAGCTCTTGTTTCACTCAGTATGTTCCTAGATTTTAGTGCGATTCTACTGTGCCATTTCAAAATGGCGACCGTTCAATTGTGCGTGGAACAAAAATATGGACTACCCCTATTAATTTGGTAGTCTTCAGGTTTTATGGAAAATGCTCGAACACCGTAATTTAGTTTGTTGGTTTCCCACATTCTGATAAAATTTATTAGTTTTTTTTTATTGACATCTGTCAAAAATATGATGTAATCGACATTTTTTTAATTGCAACATATGTCATATGAAAGATCATTTGAAAGCTCTGGTTTCACTCAGTATGTTCCTAGATTTTAGTCCCATTCGGTCGTGCCGTTTAAAAATGGCGCTTGCTCAATTATTTGACATTTGTCATATTTTTGGCGGATGTCAAAAAACAAAAACAAATACATTTTATCAGAATGTGGGAAATTAAAAACCAAATTGTCGTATCCGAGCATTTTCCATAAAACCTGAAGTCTACCAAATTATTAAGGGTAGTCCATACTTTAAAAAATCTGAAAGGAATATACTGAGCGAAACAAGAGCTTTCAAATGATGTATCACATGCCGTATGTTGCCATTTAAAAAAAATGTCGATTACGTCATATTTTCAATCAATCAATAATAATCAATTTTATCAGAATGCGTGAAACTAAAAAACTAAATTAACGTGTTCGAGCATTTTCAATAAAAGCTACAGACTACCAAATTATTAGGGGTAGTCCATACTTTTTTCCTCACTATGTATATATATATATATATATATATATATATATATATATATATATATATCAATCAATTATTACTTGAATATTATGATGCTGCATACTCAAAAAAAAAAAACTTTTGGAGGCCATGGAATGGATAATCTTTCTATTTGCGTAACTATAGTCTAATATTGTTCTATATTTATTTATTGCTAAATTTTAAATTTAAAACCATTATTGAAAATTAATATTAGAAACAAACTTCTTGGGTAATATAACTATCAACATAAACAACAGATAACATAACAACAGATGACATGGAAATAGAAAAATAGGAAATATTTAAAACAAACGACTATATAATTTCGATTTTCCACATACTGCCTGTTTTCTGCTACGCAGTGTATATCGGGCTTGAATGTTTGCCACAGCGTTTCGGACGGCGTCACTATTATTAAGACTAATCATTTCTTCACGAATTTTTTGTTTTAGTTCATTTACAGAATAATTTTACGATTTTTATTCACTCTGTCTAAGTGCTTCCCATAAAAAATTCAAATTCAAAAATAATTTATTGTGCACAAAATATAAAATAAAATTAAAAGGAGTACACAAAAAGGAGAGGGTACACTTAAACCAGTGCTATCAAAACCAAGTCCCAACCAAAAAGAAATAACACAGTAAGAGTAAATATTAGGCACTAAAACAAACTAAAATTAAAATTAAATTTTAGAGTGCTATGTAGAATCTCACTCTTTAATGAATCTTTAGATGTCCCTTCTGGGAACAAATATAGTCTGATTGAAAACGTAGGAGCTAAGTTGACACTTTCAAGATTTAGTGTCAAATCGTTGTTTTTAGTCCTTCAGCTTCAGCCATTGAAGAAGGTGAGAAACCAAGTGAGTTGAACGTCATCAGCATAAAAGTGGATAATGCAGTCTTGGGAGAATGCTGTAATAGTGGTCAAAAACACAGGTCTTATTATGCGGTCATTTATAATACCACACCACACTTCAACACTTTGGTGTCCTTGCCTTTTAATTTACTTTACCAAATGTTTACTTGTCTCAGAATAGTAGCGTATGTAAGTATTTTTTCTGTTATGCATTCTCGCAGTGGAAGATATCGTCTCATCTGTCCAAAGGATTTTATTTAAAAATTCTTCTCTCAAAACGCAGGTCCATCATTTGCATACAAAAATCCAGTCTGGTCTGATAATCAGCTTCACTTAAAAAGTTAAACTGGAAGTAAATTATATGGGGATATTTTGTTTTCTTTTAGTACTCGTTGTATGCTGGTCATGGAAAAATTCAAATCCCTTTCTGCATCTCTTAAAGAGTTGGATATTCAATGAAATATAATAAAACCTTCATTTGAAAATGTCAGAGACGACTGGAAGGGCTTTTTCCCTTTCTTTATATTTCAAAACTCCATGAGTTGATAAATCACTGCAAATTTTGTCAACAGTTTTCTTGTTTGGTATCTTTGCCACGGGAAATATTCGGCGATACTCTCTTAATACAGCTGCTGTACTTTTATTATTTTCAATGTAACTGTTATACAAATTTCGTCGCTCTTGACTTGAATACTGAGCGATTTTTTAAAATAGAACAAGTAAACACCGCTTCAGTACTGAATACTGAGCGATTTTTTAAAACAGAACAAGTAAACACCGATACAAGGCAACGTTTTTAAAGTCTAATCATTTAAATTTCAATGATTTCAATAAAACAGCAGCAACTAAAAACACAGATAAATTGAAAAACTGTCAAATTTAAAACAAATATTTATATTATCCATGGCCTCCTATAGTTTTTTTTTGTTTAATTGCGACTTTCTCTGTAACCAATGAATTTAGGTATAGTGTATAGGTGTGTGTGGACAAACATTTTGTACTCTGTATATACATTGATGCTTTCTAAACTGGAAATTACCACCCAAACGCCCAAACGTTGATGTCCCAGCAAAATTGGGACACCCTTTATACATGGAAACATTATATTTTAAAAGAACTTCAAATTTAAAGAAATAGTATAGTGGGTACTTTTATGTAGAACACGAAGTACACTTTCAGTGGGTCAGTATTAGCACTAAAAATAAATATACATAGGATTAGAATGGCCCTTCGGCCTTGACGCAGAATTTACTTGTCATAAAAGGTTTATTATTCGTTTAGCGCCGAGATTATATCCGCCCGGTAAATAGAATACTGCCAGATAATAACGCTTTGAAAGAAAAGTAATAAAAATATAAAATGCATATTTAACTGGTTATTTTTAAATACCCATAACCTTTCCTGGTTACTGACGCTTCTGTGCGAGTTGCTTTTTACTGGCTCTCTACCTTTTAACTAATTAGACACGGTTACCGTTTTGAGAATCATTTTTAACCGACTTGAAAGAAGGAGGAGGTTCTGAATTCCACCCTACGTATTTTCTTTATATATGTACGAGGTGTTTCCTTATATTTTTGGCCCCATACCATTTGTTTTTAACCTGAACTGCTAGAATTTATCAGAATAAGCAAATTAATATAGCAAATCCAACAAAAAATAACAAATTTTGCTTTTTTGAATGAAATAGTACATAATTACTTCCCGCGTAAAGGGAAATAGTTGTAATCGTGAAAAAATCACCCTCTGAAATTTTTTCAGATCTTTACGTTTTAGAGTAATCAGATGCCGAAAAACATGTTTTCTCAATTTTGTCGGTCTGTCTGTTCGTTTTTTCTGTTTAACTTTAACGTAAGTTTTAACGATGATGCCTACAGCGCCTAACCTGGTGCTAACCCGGTACTAATCCAACTTGTGCGCTCATGCTGGGACCGATCCACCTATGTATGTAACACATGTTCATAATTAATTTGAATTAATTAATGTTTCTCTTTAAAGTTGTAACTAGAAGGTTTTTCATGATGTCAAGATACTAACACGAGGGAAAATTTACTAGTCCAAAAAATATGAAATACGGTTGAGTGTTCTCCAATTTTTTAGATAACTAAGGCAAGAAAATCAAAGACAGTTTTTTTTATGTCTTTATAATTGTTTGTAGTAAGTAGTTTCATATAGTAAATTATGAACTTTGAGGATGAATAACTTATAAACGAAACGTGACCAAAAAAATTGACTTCGAATTCGTGATCAGGACCCCAATATCCATCTGTATATAAAAAATCATCAAAATCGGCGATGGTGTAAATATATCCCAAAGTTTTATTCCGTTTTTCTTACATAATTTATATATATTAAAAATAAATTTGGCAACATGGCATCCCCAACGCATGAATTCTCCGTTTATTTTGTCACTTAGCTGAATTACGTGTCAAACGGTTATCAAAGAATATGGTCAACGCTTTAGAATATCTAAAGCGCAACCTTCAGAAACTTAGTTTTTATGATTCTAAAATGAAAAAAGTGGTTCATCCATACTGGTTTTTTGTGTGTGTGTTGGAATTATTAATAAAAGGTAATCTTTTAAATATATATTTCTAATTTGTCAAATTCCGTGGGTAAAATTCTTTACAAGAACCAAAATGCTTAGTGAAATAAATTTGGTTCAAATTTTTAGCACCTTCTTGAACATAATAATTATCTCGTATATCAACACGTTTTCAGTAATTGTGTCTTGCGCACTTATTATCAGTACTGATTTTTAATTAATTAAGTTGTTTTAAAGAAAAAATGGGGTTTTACGAAACATTTTAAACATTTCAAATCATTAGTCAGTAAAAAGAAATAGAAGACTATTTACCGGGTCTTTTTAATGGCTAAAAATACAGGATGCAATTTGTTGGTTCATATTACGACTAGCAGTTCATATAAACATCTGCCCGCAATTTTTAATTTTTTTTAGATGTTTTCATCGCCTTCGTATATATATGTGACGATATGTTCAAATTTAGCACGCAGTATACTAATAGAAGTATTTTTTAATTTTTTTTTATTGTCAAATATTTTTTTAAACGTTTTAACTGTAAAAGTACTGGTCGAGCGGCGATCGAACCCGCACCTCTGGATCTTTATTCCATTGCTCTAATTCATTAGAACTTGTACATATGCAAGCCCACCAGTAGCATAACCATTGTTGATCCTACCAAATCTTCTAACCTTATGGCGCGGCGTTCCTGACTGACGTCAAATCTGGCATCGCTGTTAGGTTCCGTCCATATTAGTAAATTTATAATTTTTACGTTATGCCCGTATAATCCAAATTTTTAATAGAATTATTTTATCAGTTTTTGTTTAAACTGTGTAACACTTTTTAGAAATATTTGATCAACAGTAAAAGTTTTGGTACGAGCGGGGATCGAACCCGCACCACTGGATCTCTAGCCCATTGCTCTAACCAATTGCGCTATCGTAACGCTAATAAGCAGTATACTGTCAACAGTGCCTGCCAAATGGCAACATTCCATTGTAGAAAAATATACAGGGTGTTACTTTTTCCCAGTTCGCGATCCCTTTTATTCTCCCCAAGTTTTTACCACGGTGTCACTGGCCATTTTTACTACAAAATTAAATTCTCTATTCTGTTCTGTAACTTTTTGATCGTTAGCAAAATGTCCATTCATTCAAGGTCATGGCATATGGAACACGGGAAAAATGGTAAAATTGTAATGTTAATGCACTATGACCTTAAAAATAGGTGGACATGAATGGACATTTTGCTAAATAATTTCTAAACAGTATAAAATATCGAAAAAATCTAAAAGACCAAAAAGTTATAAAACAGAATAAGGAATTAAAATTTGTTATAAAAATGGCCAGTGTCGACATAGCAAAAATTTCGAGGGGGGGGGTAAAAGGGGTCTTGGGAAAAATAACACCCCGTAGATTTTTCTAAAACGTATTAGGTATAGAAATTTGGTAGATATTGAATGATTTATTTCTAGAAATTTACGAGGTCATGAAAAGTTCTCAAAACAAATTTTTATCAGCCTGTATCTCAAAGACGAAGGTTTCGCGAACACTTGTTTATATGAACTTTTAGTCCTTAAATAAGAGAAAAAAGTTACATGCTGCATTTTAAGCTATTAATTAAAACTACCCTGTAAATTTGTATTTTTCGCGTACATATCAGAACAACTCTCTACTAATTTCTGCTAATTTGTTTTTATACAGTGCAACTAAAAATGCTAATTATTTCATTAAAAGGCCCTACACACGTCGAACATTTACAAGGTTATATTAATTTTCAACAATGACAGTTGCAATTATTATCAATATGCAAAACGAGCAGCGAATTGTACCTATAATTCCCGGGAGTTTAAATGCTGTGTTCTCTCAAAATGATACTCGCCCAACGATAGAAATTCAGACTGCAGCAATAATCTCCATTAGCATCTTTTTTCACCATGAACCAATACATTTTTGTTAAAGTATGTTGTCCAATATAGCAACAAAAAGTGCAAAATTAGCTAGGCTCTCATGGACCCTTGTCTAAAGAGATCATGTGGATACATCGCTGTTAATTTAATCATCTGTTTATACATTTTACATCACTGCTTAGATAAAGATAAGAGTAATTTTTTGCACCACATTAAGTATTACATTGTCAAGCTCTAACTATTTTGGACAAGAGAATTTTAAACCCTCCATTTTTATATTCACTTTTAGAATGTAAAGTAAAATTTTTTCTTTTTCAAAATGGTTCGAGCGTGAAAATGAAATGCTTAAAATAGTGCGAAAAATTGACTGTTGATGTCACGAAGGTTATTTCCGTAACACACTAAGTATATAAATACTTTACGAAGTTACACCGAATTGTGGAATCGTCAAAGGCAACATAAGAAATGTGTACTAGCTCGCTTAAAACCCGGTAGATATATATTTAATTAAAAGTATTTTCTCCTCGCTTTATATTGGCAACCGTTTCTGGTAAAGTGGGAACTTAAAAAAATGCTTACCTTTGTTACAAATATGTGATTATAATCCAAGACAAAAAAAACTTGAATTTAGTTTTAGATTTCAGACATTTCTGTGGCACACAGCAACTGCCACCTTATAGCTACGCCACTGGTTTAGCCGATTTTCGAACACATTTTCTATCCTTATTACCACATGTAGTGCTGGTCCGTTAATAAACGAATACATTCAACTTGAAAGGTTTAAGTGACTTAGGACTGACAAAAAATGTTACAGATGTACTCCAAATTACAATCCTCTTTGATATAAAGCATAATATATTGGACAGTATGCATTTTTTATAAAGTACGTCTTTATATATATATAATTATATATATATATATATATATATATATATATATATATATATATATATATATATATATATATATATATATATATATATATATATATATATATATATATATATATATATATATATATAAACTGCTGGAACTTCGAAGTGCACCAAGGAAATGTTTACTGAAAATTCAAAGTGAAATATTTTCAATACGGTTGACAATTTTGAGGTGGAGTTATCAGCTTTTGTTGATCAATATCCATAGTATGCAGCCCGATAAGGTCCGCCTCAGGACACCATAGCAACCGTCTTATACAGGGGATTATATAATTGTTATTTATTTTAAGTTTCTTCGACCAGAGTTATTAGTATAGAAGATTTCTCTTTCTTTTTGTGCAACTAAAATAATCTAGAGCTAGGTACGAAAAAACGCATTTCTTGCGATTTTGAAATTTTTTCTTCGTTTCCGACATACGGGTTTTTTTTCGAAAAATTGATTTTTTAAAATAATCTGCTCAACAAAGCCCACTTGTGGTAATAAAAGGTATAACTATCTGATTATGAACAAGGTCGGCACCCTTCAATTTTCCAACATGAATATTGTATACAGGGTTCGCCAAAAACTAAGAGGTGGACGTTAAATAGTGAGTTGTTGGGTTTGGTTTTTTCTATCAACCTTGAATTCGATGTTCCTTCTAATGCCAGTTTTAGTAATAATGGACATTCTTACCGAAACAGTTTTTTTACATTTGAAATTTGCTCTAGTTCTTTCAGATATTGCCTTTAATTTAATAAAAAGTCGCCTTTTATCGTTGATATAATTCTCTTTTTAGCAATAAAATAGTGTCACATGTTATTTTTGTTAATACAGATTTACTTAACCTCTTTACCCAACATTTCGAATTAACTGAGAATATGTCCCAACAATGCAGTGAGTAACAAAGGCCTGGAATACTACCTATCTGGCGGAGCAGAAATCGAACATGGTTAAAGTTTAGAATCGGAGTTTTTGGGGCATTGTATATACAATATTCGTGGTGGAATACTTAAGGGTGCCAACCCTATTCATAATCTGATAGATCATACTGAATCGGATTACCATAAGTGGGCTTTGTTTAACAGACCATTTAAAGAAATCAATTTTTCTATAAAACCCTCTATGTCGCAAAGGAAGGAAAAATTTCAAAACCACTTGGAAATGTTTTTTTTTGTACCTAGCTCTAGATTATTTTGGTTGCACAAAGAGAAAAAGAAATCTTCCACAGTAAGAGTTCTGGTCGAATAAACTTTTCAAAAAATGACAGGGTCTTATATAACACCCTGTATAACACGGTATCTGAGGTTGTCCCTATCGGGCTACATGCTCGAGGGATTGGTCAAACAAATTCCGAAAACCGTTACTCTAAATCGTCATCCGTATTGAAAATATTTCACTTTGAATTTTGAAAAATTTCCTTGGTGTACTTCGAAGTTCCAGCAATATATATATATATATATATATATATATATATATATATATATATATATATATATAAGTTAAGTATTTTCGACCGTACAGAAATTACAAAGAGGTTTTATTTCGAGTCTAGCGGTCCGTGGGAAAAAAAAAAGAAAAAACTCTTTTTTCTTAAGTGCTCAATATTTCGCCAATGTTTATTAGCTTTATCAGGAGCAACTAAATAAATTATAAAGAATAGGTCCAATAAGAATTATAATTTAACATTAAAATGACAATCAAAAGAATAAAAGATATACCCAGTCAATACATACTTAAAATTACTTACAAGATGGTAGAGTCAATAATTTTTAAATTTTAACATTTTTACGTTACAACGGTTCAAATAATGTGGCGTTTTTAATGATAATATTCATGTCCCAGCAGTTGAATTGCAAAAAAGGAGAACAAAACATATTAAACGTAATATGTTAAAATTTAAAAATTAATAATAATTAATAATATATAAACGTAGTAGAAATGAACTGGTAAAATTTTGGTGCAAATCCAAGATGGTGTAATAAAATGGGGGCCTAATAAAATATTTAAAAAAACAGCATGAAATACTACTTATTAGATTGATTGCAAATTGTGTGCGAGAATTAAGTGTGATGTAGAGATGAGCTAGTAAAATCGTGGTACGAATATAAGATGGCGGTACAGAATGGCGGCCAAATAAAATGTTTGTAATCGTGAAAAAATCCGCATCCAAGATTTTACCTAGCTTGAAGTTTTAGTGTTTCTAGATGCCCAAACACATATTTTTCTCGATTCAGTCGGTCTAACTGTCTTGGGAGGATAGCTAAAAATCAAATTATCTGATTAACTTTAAGATTTGGTCAAACATTAAAGGTCTTATGGGGACGACCTGGTAACATTTTGGTAAATATCCAATGTGGCGGAACAAAATGGCGGCCTGATGAAATGTAAAAAAAATCACTAAAAAACTGATTATCCAAATTATCAAATTTGGCACAAAAATTAAGCGTTACATAGAAATTAACTGGTAACATTTTGCTATGAATCGAAGATGGAGGACTAATAAAATAGTTAAAAAGTCAGCCTGAAAAACTAAAAAATTGTGCAAGTGTTAAGTGTGATATAAGAGATAAAATAGTAAAATTGTGGTACGAATTTAAAATGGCGACCAAATAAAATGTTTAAAAATCAACGTAAAAAGATTTTCTTATTCTATTGACTTCAAATTCTTCACAAATATTAAATGTGATGTATATGTGTTAGTAAATGGCTAGGTGGGGAACTGAATTGGGTCACACTTCACTATTCCTAAGAAAAGAAAATATTCATTATGAGGGAAGTTCCGGGTAAAGAAAATTTACGGATTTTTTTTTAAACAAAGACGGCATCCTATCCCGAGGGAACCAGAGAACCACGAAGTTTAAAATATATTAAAATAATTTAATATAAAAAGATGAAATCCCAAGCTTACAACAGAATATCAGTGACAGATTATTATACTCCGAATAGAAGGCCAATGGAATGTAAGATAAAATACCCCCTAAATGGATCCCAACTTCGTATTGTATTCCATAAAGTTGGAATCAATGGAAAGATTTCCGCGTAGCTCAACGTCCAAAGTTGTCAGTTCGCAACGCACTCCATTAGATCGGCTGGTTAAATTAGTTTGTAGATCTGTTTGCAACACTGAGCAAAATAGTTATTATTGGGTCATTCTAAACATGATTGTCTTAGTGGTGTTAAACTGAACACGCTTCTTTGCTCCTCATTCTACTATTTTATGGAGGTCCTCGGTTAAGGATAAAGTCATCACTCTACGCCTATGATCCATTTCTGTCTTGGAAGCAGGTTTGGGCAGTTGTATGTTGGAGTGGAGTGTACTGTCGTCAGCATAGCTGTGAATAGGATTGCTGGTAGAAGATACTAGATCATGATAGTAGTAAAAGTAGATCATTGATGTGTAAAAGGAATATGATATGTGCCATCACTCAACCCTGTGGAACGCCTGCTTTTATTGTGTAAGTCAGATGAATAACCGTCAGCCACTACAGAAATACTTCTATTGGTAGGGCAATAATTTGGCCTTCCCCGTGGAATTCGATGGAATTTTGTAACGAATGTTATAAAATTTATATAGTTCCTCGTCCCAAAAAATATACTTTTTAAGACACATTTTATTGACGGACTTACTCGCAGTTTGCTTTTAAATAGGCTAAGCTTATGATAAAGCATACCACCCGGTTATGTACCTAAAGTTTTGTTTGTAAAATCTCCCCGAGCGGACATTAATAAATTGAACACTAGTGTAAATATTTTGCGATCGAAATGTTTCATCGTTTGTCCACTTAGCATTAATTTGGGCTCCTTGTTGTTTACCGTAACTACTTAGTTAAAAGGGTTTAATAGGGATTTTATTTATGTTTGTGTATGGCGAAATGTCGCGGATTAGTTTGGGAATGTTTTGTTAAATGGTGCGCAAGTTTTTCGATGGATTTGCAGCGTTCTGGCTAAGCAAATCTGTTAACAACTCAGATTCTGGTCACGAATATTTTAAAGTAATAAAATTTTATTTATAAATCGTATGGGGATTTAAATAACACTGATAGCTCAAGCTATTTTAAAAACGAATCGTGCCGGTCATTTCTCTGCCAAATATCTAAAAATTTGTCATCAGATTGATATCGCAGATTTGATTATAGTTACCATACAATGAAACGAGCACTTTATTACAAAGTTGCTGTAAAGAATTCTAGCCGTTCAAAACTCCTTGGAGGTTTTTAAAAGTAATATGCGGAAAGTTAAAAGAAGATGCTTTACACAACATTGTTACTGTGTTTCATTTAATGAAACTACTGCAAATAGCCCAAATTCAGACATCCATGCTACTTGTTTGCGTGGGCTTTTATTTTTGCTTGCTGTAAAAGGGTATGGTTGTCATATGTCACTCTTAAAATGTATGAGTGTTATAGAACTATCTCAAAAATGTATTTGATATCTTACAAAACGTCAGGTACGAGATTTCAAGACTTCTGGCTTTAATTTTTCAAATTCCCATTATTTTCTAAGAATTATACAAGGTGATCAGCTAAGGATGGCTCTCGGCCATATCTCAAAAAGTATTAATCCTAGAATCTTGGGGAAAAAAAATTATCGATAAATCGGCCAAAAAAAACACTGGAAGTTATTTTCAACTTTCTAAGTCCACTGCTAGAGGGCGTAACACAGACCGCGAAGTTAATATTATGGTTTAAATAAAAAACAAATGGTTATTATTTGGTAAAAATAGTTTTATCGTACTGATCATAACAGTGGCGGCTCGTGAGTATATTGAAGGGTGAGGCTACATGAGGTTAATTTTGTTTAAATGTGAATAAATTTCCACGTCACCCATGAGGTATTATTCTGCGACGCGTTGACCTTTTTTTTTTAATGGAGGTCATCGCCAATAGCCCTACTAAACCATTAAAAACTAAAAAAATAAACTCTAAAAAAAGTAAATAAAAAGTAAACAAAACAAGTAAAATATGTACACCTATCACTAAAATATAGCGGTGATTGCGATAATAAAAACATAATTTAGTTTATTAAAACTTAAAATAAATAGTTGTATGAAATAAGATAAAAAAACTACTTTTTGTACATTAAATCTATACGTCTGTCTTTTAAGGTTGCAAATTTATCTATAATTTGGTCGTAAAAGTTTTGGTCTTCACTAAGTTCTGACAGTAATTCCTGCTCTATTGACATCATTGCTAAACCCGAAAGCCGTTCTTGTGTCATTGTGTTTCTTAGGTAGGTTTTGATCCGTTTAAGACATGAAAAATTTCGTTCGGCCGGTACACTTGTTGCGGAAATAGTTAAAACTAAATTAAAAAGCTTATATGCTTCCGCAAAAATTGCTTTAAAATCTTTAAATAACAAAGCTAGACTTTTTTCGACATCTAAATTTGAAAATTGTTCATCCCTATACAATACAGAAAGCTCATTCTTTATTCTATCTCTGTCAAAAATGTTTGGATAATTTTTTAATAAATTATTTAATAAGTCGTCTGGAAAGCAACATATTCCGAATATTTTGTGCAATCGACTAAAGCAAAGAAATTTAAATTATTTAAATTTTCAAACCGCGTCCCTAATTGAAGAATTATACAATCTATTATTTCGAAATATAATATTTTATATTTAGTAAAAATATCAAAGTCGCTAGAACATTGCCCTCGACGTGTGTTAGTTGGCAGAATAGTAGCTTTTTTAGCAATATTGAAAAGTTCTTTGAAATGGTCCTCGTTTCTAAATTCAATAATTCGTTGCTTGGCAAGGTTTATTTGCGAAATGCAGTAATTTATATCTAAATGCTTTAACTGTAATATTTGAAACAGTACATCAGTGCAACTAAAAATTTGTTTATAAATATGCGTTAAAAGGCAAAATTCGAAATCATTAAAATGCTTTAGAAATCCTTTTGCACCATTAATAGATTCTGTTCCAGAACTTAAGTCATAAATAATAGTTTCAAATACTATAATTAAATTGTCCCATTCATTAGCCACTAAGTTTAAAATTTTAGACCGTGTATACCATCGCGTTTCTACAGATCGCGGAATTCTTTTACCTACTATCTGATTAAGCACAAAAGACCGTTTTGGTGATTGGTGGAAATAATTTGGTATTCCTAATAAAGTGGCAAAAAATATACGACTTTGGGTAATCAGTTTTGTTCCCTGTTGTAAAACTAGATTTAATCTGTGGGCGCAACAATGAGTAAACATAGCTAAAGGAGCAATAGATCTAACTTTTGTTTGAAGCCCATTTATTTCACCTGCCATAACACTAGCCCCATCGTAACACTGCGCGACCAATTTATTTTTAAAGTCATAAGGCTCTAAGCTGTTTTGTATTAAATGAAAAAGGCTCTCTGCTGTTCTATTATCGCTAACGTCAAAAAATCCTAAAAATCTTTCTTTTAAAGATCCGTTGGTCACATACCTAACTGTTATCGAACACTGTGATTTTTCTGTTATATCAGTACTATCATCCGCAATTACGCCAAAAAAACAACAATCGGTGTCATTGATTTCTTTTTTTATATATTCTTGAATATAGTGATGTATGCAACCAATTAGTTCATTTTGTATAGTCTTAGATTGTCCCGTAAAAATATTACTAAATTTAGCACAATGTTCAGTAAGTTCGGCATTTCTTTTTATTAAGCATGCAAATATTTCCTTAAAATTGCCACGGTTAAAAGAATCTGTTGTTTCATTATGACCTCGAAATGCCAAGTCCTGTTTACCCAAAGTAATAGTAACATCAATTAAATAATTTAATAATAAACGGTTTTTTCGAACATTTTCATTATAAACAATTTTATTAAGACTTGCATTTTCTTGTAGTGCATCCGCAATAGTCGCCCTATTTTGCTCCAGTCTTGTAAGTGCTACCGAATTTTTAATATGCTCTCTTGAACTTTCATGCGATTTTACTGCTCGTGAAAAATTTTTTAAATCCGAATATCCGCCCCCTGAACTCCAATTATTTTTGACGCAACCTAATAAAATACAAGGTCAACAATATAAGCTTTCTTTATAAATACTTCCGCATAGCCACCTATAAGTTTCGTACCAAGATATTTGAAAAGTTCTTGAATATTTTTTACCTTGCCTTTTATCGTTAAATATTGCTAAAATTTTCGGCGTCGGACGGCTACCTAATATCTGTTTCTTTTCAGTTTCGCTTCTTCTTTAAAAAAGGCGTTTCAATTAATGAAGCAATAATGTCGTGAATAGGATTCATTTCAAAAGCAAAAAGCAAATACAAAAAATGGAACGGTCCAACTTACCAAATCAAAACAAAACAAAAACTTACTCACGCGTATTTATTCACCTTAAAAGACAGAACGCCCTCAATCAGCGATTGTCGCAATCTATTTCCTATTTCTTTCTCAGCCGCACGCACCACGTAAAAAGAAGCCGTTGGAATATTTCGCTAGTCATGTGATTTAAATAACCAATAAAAGCATATCCAAGCTACAGATTTATCGCCTCAAGAATGCAATAGAAAACGCGTGCATCGGCAATCGCCATCCCGCTCTGTCGTAATCAGGTGACTCGCCGGCATCGGCACCGGCCGTTGATAAATGGGTCAGAAGTCGAAACTTTCCAAGCTAAAATTATTTCGCCTCATTCGAGAGCACTTTCTTTAGGAATGGGTTTGCACGGATTGCACGGTCGGTTTTTTGATGTGGTCAGAATTTATTTTCTAAAATATTTATTATGGGATTATATTTTGTTTTTTTTTTAATGTTATTATGTTGTAAAACTGTTAAAAAGTATATTTCTAATTGGTAATAGATAAAAAGTTATATAAAAAAATTCTCTTTTCCTTTATTTTGGGGGTGAGGCGCGGCCTCAGAGGCCTACCCTGACGAGCCGCCACTGGATCATAATAAAACTTTTTTGTATTAACCGCTTTTTTCTAACTTGTTAAATAAGGGGTGGGGGAAGGTACGAATGTCTGATTAGAAAATAGGTCATAACTTTTTCTTGGATCAACCATTACAGTTATCAGTTTAAGTCTATTGCTAATTGGTAGATGACGCTTTATGAGCAAGTCTCCGATTCTCATGATTTCCTCGAAAATTTCAAATGCAATGATATTTTTATATTTAGCCAGGAAGAAAGAGCGTAAAAAACGCATAAACTGGTGTAATCCGCTAGTCGATATCTGTTTTTGTATTTCAGATCGATTTTTTTTTCGTATTTCCCAATAACCGTATTTGTTAACAAAAATAATTTTATTTCCAATTTATTAAATTTTCCTGAAGAGACTTTGGTCCAAAAACGCCTTGAAATGAACTAAGTAAACTAAATAAACCTTATTTTTGTAACCTTGCCTTATTTTAGAGTTCTAACATGTTCAAAATGCCGACCATTAATTTCAGTGTATTGGTTTAACATACGGAGGGTTGATATAACTATTGTTTCTAATGTTGCCCTTGTTATGCTGTTAATGTGCACCAAATCTTTAAGTGTTCCCCATAAATAAAAGTCCAAACAGGTAAGGTCAGGGGACCTTGGAGGCCATGGAATGAGGGAGCCTCTTCCAGTATTGGGAAAGTGCCTGCCCAAATAATTCCGTACATTTTAGGAAAAATTAGCGGGGCAGCCATCCTGCTCAAACCACATGTCTCTAATTACAGCAGGTGGCACATCTTCTAAGAGCTCCGGCAAAGCGTTTGTTAAAAAGTCCAAATAATTTTCAACGTTCACATAATTTTCAAAAATATTATTCTCCCATCAACATTCCGGGCCGTATACCCGCTTGTGGATAAGCGTTAATGTAGGCCTAAGACACTAATAATATTTTCTTCGTTCCTTATTGGACGTTATCTTCTTTGTATAGCAACAGACTGCACTTGGTCTGTTTCTCTTAAACGCCTAGACAATCGTCGAAACACTTCATGAATAGTGAGTCCTCTCAGGGTAACGCAAAACATATTGCCTAGACGCATTTACAGCATTTTTAAAACATTGGAAAAAAATGGCCAATATGGCATATGCCTCTTGATTGGAATACATTATTTTATGAAATAACACACAGTAATTAGAAACAATAACACTAAAAAGAACAATATCAAGAATAATATCAATAAAAACAAATTTAAATCTTACTTTTTATAACCTCAACAAGGTAAATACTTGTAATAACATTAATTGATTACCGCCCTTACTTATTGCGTTTGTTTAACGTAGTCATGGCCTACTAAGACGTAGTCGCACTACTTACATCAGAAGTTATTTTGAGCATGTTAGTACCTTATTGTAAATAAAGTAAGGTTAGAAAATAAGGTTTATTTAGTTTATTTAGTTCATTTTAAGGCGTTCTTTGACCAAAGTCTATTCCGGAAAATGTAATAAATTGGAAATAAAATTATTTTTCGTTTAAAAAATAAGGTTATTAGGAAATAACTCAAATACGAAAACAGATATCGACTAGCGGTTTTCACTAGTTTATGCGTTTTTTACGCTTTTCTTTCTGGCTAAAAAAAATAAAAAGACCATTGCATTTGAAATTTTTGAGAAGTCATAAAGCTCCGTCTACCAACTAGCAATAGACTTAAACTGATAATTGTAATATTTTAGTAAAAATACAAAAGCTCTTTAAGATGAGACCAAGTTCTTTGAAATCGATTGATCCAAGAAAAAGTATGACCTATTTTCTTATGAAACATTCGTACCTTCCCACCCCTTATTTGACAAGTTAGAAAAAAGGGGTTAATACATATGATCAGTAATTTACAATAAAACTATTTTTACGTAATAATAACCATTTGTTTTTTATTTAAACCGTAATATTAACTTCGCGGTCTATATTACACCCTCTAGCAGTGGATTTAGAAACTTGAAAATAATTTCCAGTGTTTATTTTGGCCGATTTACCGATAATTTTTTTCCCCAAGATTCTAGGATTAATACTTTTTGAGATGGCCGAGAGCCATCCTTAGCTGATCACCCTGTATGTATTCTGCCGCATGGTAATGTCCCATTTGAACGAGGCTTTTGGGTAAATAAAAAATGTTTGTTTCAAAATTTACAGGAAGAGTTTCTAATTGCCCAACATTTAATCTACGATTGGGTTACGGAATTATTTTTTTTATTTCTTGTATAATCATAACGAATATTGCTACTAAATTCCTGGAACAAATAATACCAAACAACATTTTAACTCACATAAAGAAATTGAATCAGAGCATATTACTCTAAAATACGAGGCTTTTTAAATATCAATTTTCTTAATGCCTATTTTCTAGGTTATGTTCTTTTATAACACGGCTAATGCCACAGCTTTTTCTCGTTTTTAGTCCATTTTTTATGTGGCTATAAATGGTCGTTCGGGATGTTTTGGTCAGTCATAAACGTTTAAAATTATTTTCTGTGCATCTTCGCTTAATGTTTTTGCTTCTGAACTGCCCGGATTATTATCAGGGGTCAATTTTAGGACCTTTACTTTTTTTGACATATACAGCTGATATATTCCGAGCTACAAGTTTCAGCACACTAGAGTCATTTGCTGACGATACTCAGGTCTCCTATGTTTTTGATCCTTCTGATATAATTACTACCTGCAAGCTTAATCCTAATAAGTGTTCTGCTCTTGTTTTCTGTTCAAAAAGGTAATCGGAAATAATTGAAACTCTAGTTAACCTAATGATTGATGGTCAAAAGCTGCATTGTGTCACCACTGCGAAAATCTGGGGTTGGTATTGGACTTGAATCTGAAGTTTTTTGAATATGTTACATAACAAAAAAATGTTACGCAGTCCTTAGACCATTATTGACTAACAGACATGTAATTAATTATAAACTAAGGAAAAAACTATGTGAAAATTTAGTCCTACCCAGGATTAATTACGTATATATAGTGTATTTTTCAGGTTTAGATAAGCTGACCCCAAACAGAATACAAAAAAATCTTTAACAGTTGTATTTATGCAAAAATAAAGACGATATTATTATTATTATGACTTGTTGTCTCACAGTATTCCTGTGGTGGTATTTTATACTGACGGGATTATACCAAGTCAGTACAAAAAGAAAATAAAAAAAAAACACGCAAAAAGGAAATGAAAAAAAAAACAACTATTGTGTATTAAGAAATAATCTAACGGTGCTACATGTTTTCAAAAAACCGATTTCTGGTTGCTCCTTTGAATGTCTGTATTAAGTCCTAATTGAGCCAAATGCGGTATAAATGTTGTTGGGGTGAGACCTATTATTGATATGACGAGAGGAACAATGATAACTCTTTCCTGTTTCCACAGCCTTTTTACTTCCATTGTCAAGTCGGTGTATTTGGCGATCTTCTCACTGTATTTCGCTTGGATGTTCTCGTCGTTGCGGACAGCCATATCAATTAAATAAGTGATCTTCTCTTTTTGGATTGGAAGATGATATCGGGTCTGTTTGCGGAGATTGTTTTATCTGTGTGGATGTCAATGTTCCAGTAGAGCTTGTAGTCTTCATTTTCAAGTATGGATGTTGGTGTATAATGGTAGTAAGGGTCTGTGTTTTCTGTTAGTTTGTATGTTGTGGCTAATGCTTGATGAACGACCTTCGTGCTGAGTTGTGTCTCGCGGTGTATTCAGTTCCGGCTATTATTCTACATCCACTCGTTATGTGATCGATGGTTTCTCTCTGCTGGTGATATCTCCTGCGCCTGACATCTTCAATGGTTGTGTCCTTGATTATGTGCTTTCGGTAGCTTCTGGTTGCTATGACTTTGTCCTGGATGGCAAGCAGGAAGCCTTTTGTTTCGGGAAACAGCTATTACATACTATACGGAATTATTATTATTAATATTATTATTAGTATTTTCCACATACAAGATTCGCTTTTATTTTAAATCTTCAATTAAAACGCTGTTTGGTGTCAACGGTCGCCACATTTTAAAATCTAATGACATAAAACGACCATTTAAAATACCTACCTGTTTGAGGTAATATTAGGGCCGTCAGGTCAGGATGTGAGCAAGTATTGCTAATGAGGCACTTAAAGGTAACAGTGGACCAGAAGGGACAAGCAGTATTTTTTGGTTTCAAGTCAGTCCGCGTTAATTTGAAACGGACATTACGCCTCCGGACACTATCTCCTTCAAACGATACTTTAGGATATTTTATATGGAATACTAGGGTTATTTTGATTTCTCCTATATAAAAATGCTTTATATCTCCCTTCCTATAAGTTATAGAAGAAAATCTTAAATATTAACGTAACTGGGATTTTTATGAAGAATTCAAATTTATTTTGAAAAAAAAATTCAGGGTCAAATAAAAAAATATATAATAAAACCATCAAAATTTTTCTTATTTTAAATGACCTATATTTACCAAATCTGCGAAAAAAATTAGGTAAACTTTATATAACATGTTCTATATAAAATATAATGGGTACAAGGTCATCCTTTGGATGTTTTAGTAAGCGTTATCACGACTTATTAACTACACATCTAAAACACACGTTTACAATGATTTGCGTTTCTCCAACCTCTCCATCCCTCCCTTACCCGATATCAGTAATCGTGTTGGTTCTTTAGCACGTTCTTTGTTTATATCTTATAATTTTAAAGCAAGTCCAATTAAAACTGGTCGAGCGGTCTCTGCCATATTTTGATAAAAATACATAAAATTTATTTTGAAAAAGGTCCCCAACTGGTCGTTGCTTTAAAGCCTAAGTGCTTTGAATTCGATTTTAAACCCGAATTTTAATGTAAGTCACAGGTGCCTGCTGGATTTACTTAGGAAGTTTCGGAGACCGGTTTATTGCAAACAAAAAAAGAATTTATCGGCGAATACTGGATGAACTCGCCCAAATCGAAATTTTATGTACTTTTGTTGAAGAACCCGACAGTTCCCTACGTGCAGGGCCACATCAGTCGAGAATGTCATTCGGAATGCATGAAGAAATCACTAATATTCAATAAAGGACCTCTCACTTTTTTTTTCTAAAATGTGCTAGGTTATAGTTGTCTTTTGCTAGGTACAAAAAAACTTTAGAATAATTGTGTTGATTGAGCCGATACTTGGTGGAAATCCAAAACTAAGATATATGGCACTACGTAAAAAAAAACAATTTTTATTCAAAACTTTAACTATATTAAACAAACTCATCACATGTTTTGTCAACACTGTGGCTTCGCCAGATGCTACAAATAGAAAGATAATAAAATGAATGAACAAAACCTTTTTTTACCTGATTTACGGATTTTTAATATTTACCTAAATATATATTAACACGAAATATTTATGAGAGACCAATTGTTGAGGTCAATTTGATCGTTATGTAATAGACCTGTGTGTTTTAAGTTTCTTTATTTTTAACGAGTTTTAGTAAATTTAAATTTACGCCTTTCTTTTCTGTATGTAAAACCTCAAAATTTGTATTAAAATGATGATTGCAATTAATGAAATGAGAAGCGTAATTAGAGCCGTCATTCCCCTTAACAAAGCATTTAGAATGTTTATTTATCCTTTTGACGAAACTTTTACCTGTCTGCCCTATATACGTTTTTGAACAATCTTTATAAGATAATTTATAGACACCTGATTTATTATTTAAATTTGTTTTTGATTTATTATTTTTTATGGATTTACCTAAGAAGTTGTTGGTTTTACATGCTACATTCAAATTTAGTTTTCTTAGAAAATGTTGTTATTGGATTTTCTATCCTACGTAATATAAACTGCTGGAAATTCGAAGCGCACCAAGGAAATTTTTACTGGAAATTCAAAATGAAGTATTTTCATTAAGTCGCAGTTTTCGGTTTTTGTTTAATCAATATCCATAGTATGCAGCCCGATAAGGGCAGCCTCAGGACACCATCGCAACCCTCTTATACAGGGGGTTATATAAGACCCAGTATTTTCTTTTAAAGTTTGTTTGACCAGAACTCTTACTATGGAAGGTTACTTTTTCTTTTTGTGCCAACAAAACAATCTAGAGCTAGGTATGAAAAAACAATTTCTAACGATTTTGAAAATTTTTTTTCGTTTCCGTCATACGAGATTTTTTCGATAAATTGATTTTTTTAAATAATATGCTGGACAAATCCCACTTGTGGTAATCAAAGGTGTATCTATCAGATTATGAACAAGGTTGGCACCCTTAAATATTTCAACATGTATATTGTATACAGGGTTCACCAAAAATTAAGAGGTGGACGTTAAGCAGTGGGTTTGGTTTTTTTATCAATTTAGATGTTACTTCTAATGCCATTTTTAGTAATAATGGACATTTTTACCGAAACGATTTTTTTACGTTTGAATTTTGCTTTATAGTTCTTTCACAGATATTGCCTTTAATTTAAAACAGATTTTTTAATAAAAAATGTAAAATCGCCTTTTATCATTAATATAATTCTCTTTTTCCCGATAACATACAGTTTCACATGTTATTTTTGTTTATAAAGACTTACTTAAACTGTTTACTCATCATTTCAAATAATACAGTGGATAACAAAGGTCTGGAATAATACTGCGACGTTTTACAACCTTGCGGAGCAGAAATTCAACATTGTTAAACTTTAGAATAGGAGTTTTTGGTGCACCCTCTATACAATATTCATGGTGGAATATTTAAGGATGCCAACCCTGTTCATAATCTGATAGACCATACCGAATCTGATTGCCACAAGTGGGCTTTGTTCAGCAGACCATTAAAAAAAATGAATTTTTCTAAAAAACCCCGTATGACCTAGCTCTAGATTATTTTGGTTACACAAACAGAAAACTAAATCTTCCACACTAAGAGTTCTGGTCGAACAAACTTAAAAAAAAATGACAGGGTCTTATATAACACCTTGTATAAGACGCTTGCGATGGAGTCCTGAGACTGTCCTTATCGGGTTGCATACTCTAGGAATTTGTCAAACAAAGGCCAAAAAGCGTAACTCAAAATTTCATCATTATTGAATTATGAATTTAAAGTAAAAATTTCCTTGGTGCACTTTAAAGTTTCAGCAGTGTATTTATAGATTGTGGAAGGGTCTTTTAAATTAGGGTAAACTCAACAGATAGCTTTTTTATAACCTTTTCTCTTTAAAATATTATCAATCATATTTGTGCTATAGCAATTATTTATTGCAATTTGTTTAATTAAGTTCATTTTGGAAATCCTGTTTATTTAGGGGTAATGCGTGATTATTCTAAATCCACTAAATAAAATAAATAAATAGGGTGGTCCCTTAAAAAAAACAAAAGTTGGTATATTTTGATAGATTTGCAATGTTCATTTATTTATTCTGATAATCCCTATGATTCAGGCAAAACCGTATAACTTTTACCTTTAAAGATTTTTTTCTATCTCTAAAATAAAAGCTGCAGGGGGCGCAAAATATAAAGAGACTCTTTACTTACTTACTGATGTGTTTAACTCTATATGCAATATATTTGAATTTATTAGACATCTCTTAATATAGAGAAAAATACAAGTTAGATATTACTTAGAAATATTTTCTTAACTCTATATATAATTTAAATTTTTCAGTATCCCTTTTGTTTTTATTATTATTCTTATTATTTATTATTGCTAAGTGTAAATGTCGAGCATACAGGGGATAAACAGAAACTCGTCCGGAGCCTAATATTTTGTTTTAATTTTAAATAACTCTGTTACAAAACAAATGACTTCTTTAATGTTTCATAATAAAACCTGTCGGGGCATATTCAAATGAATCCTTAACGTGATTTATTGAGAATACGACATAAAAAAAGATATTCACGATTCACCCAACCCTGGTTTGTAGTCCGACTCTGTTACGTTCGCTTTTAGAAGGTTGGAAGTGCCTTCAAGCCGAATAGTCGTGAATTACGCAGTATTAAGCCAATTTAACCTTGACCTTGGTGGACCGTCATATCTCATGATCGGCTCGCGTTAACTGGAATATAAAATAGAACTCCTAACTCCGTTATGTCACAGTTTTTTTTGGCTTCTCGTGAAGAAAAAAAAAAACGGCCAAACGTTGAGGAAGTTACGCAAGATGCCGAATAAATGTGTGTTTTTTTTGTAATTTGGCTGAACTAGATGTGGACTAACACCGATATTTTTGTTTCGGCCGGAAATGGGCTTCCCAAGTTTCATTTTTAGTTAGTTTATGTATGAAGATTAGGTTTGGGAAAGAGCGTCGCTTGCGTCAATTTCGACCTTTCTCGCGCATTTGATTGTCTAGACTTGAAGTTTGCGTTTTTAAACAATTTTATGCGTTGGGAATATTAGTACATTGTAATGTGAAAATTGTGATATCCGAGTTAGAGGAAAATGTTTGTTAGCGCCATATTACGAAATACGTTATTTAATGTTCAGTGCGTCTATAAAGCCTCGCACAAATTCGATTAAAATTATTTTTGACCGCAGTAATAAAAGTGATTTAATAAAGTATGCGTTAGACCCTGTGACACCGGTGATATATTTTTATTTAATTGAATACCCCATTTTCATTACGTATTTTAAATCTGTCCAAAATTCCAGTTGTTTCGAGATATTCCCACTTAAAAATTACAAATTTTGGAATTTAAAAAGCTGAAAAATTTAAATAGTTTCGACTTAGGTAAACGAAGTACACATTTCTGTCGTACCTAGTTTTTATGGAATTTCTTAGAGTATGAACTTTTGATCTGAAAAGAAATAAAATTTTTTCTACTTTAGAAAAAAAACATGGAAAATTTTGTAATGTCATGTTGAGTTGGAGGCATCGCAAGACCATTAAATAATTTGTCATTCATTTTGCCCCCTCTCAAATTGCCCATTTTAAATTTGTCACTATCTCAGCTTTTTAACAGTTGAATTTAGTAGGTTATGCTACATGAAAAATGTTAAAAATTTTGCGCACATTTTAAATTTGTTACAAAGAAGGGGTAGGTACTCCATTAAAAAAAAAAGCTAGGGATGTCATAGCGTCTAAACGGACCATGGATATTTGGAACTGGAGTCAAAAATTTAGTAATGCTTTAATGTTTTAGCCTTTTTGTCAAAAATAACGACATATTGACTACATATTAAACACTTCAATTTAAATGGTCATTATTTTAAAAATAAGTAACATTTGCTACTTGCATTATATTAAATATAAATCAAAGTAATAAAAAAATCAAGCATTTAAAAAGAATAAATTAATTAAATGAGAAATTGCTGACTGATTTCAATACTAACAAAAATTAATTTCGATCCCAAAATCATTCTGTTGAATAAAAATTAACGCTCTTGTGTTTAAATATAATTAGTCTGCAATAATTAAATTGACATTATATTATGAGGCTACATTAAAAAAAAATGCGCAGTAAAAATAAAAATGTTAAATAAAGTTAAATAAAATTACGTATGGATTAGTATATTTACCAATTTACCCTAAAATAAAGTTTCTGAACAACTGTTAAAATATTTTAGCCCTGAAATTAATATACGCGCATTAAAAATGTTAAAATAAGCACTATCCAATACTTTCTAGCGTTTTTGCGCGCTTTTGATAATCATAGATATTAGGTTAGGTTAAAATAGTTGAACAAGACCAGGACCTGGAATCTGAACATATACGTGGAATAAGTGTCCGATATTTTACAGGACAATTCCTAAAGTATTTTTAAGATAAAAAGTTCATATAAGGGTGTGTCAAAAGGGCTTATCTTTCAAGATACAGGGTGTTAAAGTTTTAATATTCCTTATTTGCTTTTTATCAATCGTGTACATTTCTAGAGATAATTTATTTAAATTTGGTACGCAATATAGGGTGGCCAATGTCTACGTAATAACTATAATACATTTTCAAAAAATCTACAAGGTGTTACTTTTTTTTTCGGATCCAACAACACAAATACTTTCTTTGCTTAAGTGGCATTGCAATGCATGCCGGGTATTTCCTAGTAATATGTAAAATATATTCTTAAAAAAATAGAGTTATTTTATTATTCCATATTTTAGTTAATACTAATAACTATTAACTAATTAATTAGTTTTAGTTTTTATTATGGTCCTTGTTATAGCTTTTGGTCTAAGTGGAAGTAAAGGTTTTTCTGCTTTTCAAAAAAGAAAAAAACGGAAAAGTTTAAAATGTCATAATAATAATAATAATAATAATAATAAAACGTTTATTTACGATTTCATAAAATACGTAAGAAATAAGATACAGAAAACAATATGAAAACAAACAGCAAATAAACATCGGAAACCTGCAAAAACTGATGATTGTTGCGGCAGTATCCGTTAATGACAAATATAAACATACACGTTTTCTACAGTTTAACGTCTATACAAATAAAATTAAATATGTTAACAATAACAAAAAAATGGAAAGCAATGAACTTAATAAATAAAAAAAAAGTTGTGTCCCTGCTTTACTCATTTTTTTATTTCAGTAAATAAAGATTGGTTAATTTTTAATATTTACTGCCTCATTTATTGAGATTTTCAGTTCAACTAAAATAAAGTGTCTTAATCTTTTTTTTAACAACGCTTTAGAGTTACAAGTTTTTACGTGGATTTTTAATTCGACTGGTAAAAAATTATAGGCCGTCCAGACAAAATATATGTGATTCCTTTGGCCAATGGTTTTCTTTGCTAATTGCGTTGGAGCTTTAAAATGTTCCTTTTGTCTAGTTTGCCTAAATATGTAGGTACTTGAAATATTTTTAGTAAATCAAATATAATTTTTACTACAAAATACGTGAATTACTTTATTTGACAAAAGTCAAGTACAATTACCAGTTACTTGATACTTCAAATACCTTTAAAATTTGAAAGTACTTTTTACTTGGTTCGTGTTGTTGATTTCTTAAGTATTTGGTACTTGTACTTGAAATACTTTTTGTCAGTACTTGTGACAGCTCTGCCAAGCACCACAAAAATTACATAATTTTATGACAGAAAAGTTTAAAGTGATAACGTGTTTATATATTTTATATGCATTTATTCAATATTAATTGCAGATACATATGTATACATATATGTTGAATATATATGTAGTTCCGTTTACTAAGCAATAATGTTGTTTTATTAAAATTTCGAAACAGTGAACAAATCAATATAGTGAACTGAGTGTACAATGTCCATTCATTAGTTCACTATGTCGAGAGTCTACTGTATTTCCGTTTATAGCATTTGCTGAAAACTAATAGTTTTTCTAGACTCACACTGTATATCAGCACAGAAGGTAAAAAAACTATATTCAAGGTGTTTCTTGCTTTATAGCCAGCTGAAGTAATCTTGAAAGAATTGGCTTTGGTATGCAAAAATATGTATTTTATGAGTAATAAAATATTAGTCCCCTGTAAAAAAATCTCTTTTTATGTTACGGTCATAAAAACCAGCTAATATCGTAATCGTAGGGATTGTGAACGTGCCGATTGGACGATTCGTGATGTTTGACTGCTTTTTTACGATAGAAAAGAAAAACATCAGGCTATAACAAATATGTGCTTTTGGATGGTCATGGTTATGCTAATAATAATTATAGAAACACGTTTCAGTTAAAGTCGAACTTTTGGTCTAATTAATATTACCGTCCATTTTATAGCCTAATAAATAGGAACCGTGGCGAAATTGAGTTTTCTGACTCTTATGGAATTCATGTAGGTGTTTTCCAGGGTTCTGTGTTGGGCGATAATAGATTTTACCTCGCGATAGGTAAAAACTGTTTGATAAATTTAAGTTATCGATAGTTATTGCTACCTATCGATAGTGTATTGCTATCTAGGGATAGTTGTGTAGGGAAGATAACGTCCGGCAGCACAACCATATTAGTATTTTTACAGAGTCCAGAGGAACGTTAATGTAAAATAATTAGGCTTTTTAATGAGTTGTATGAAAGCGGTATTAAAATTAACTAATTCTCAATATAGAAGAAACAGGGCCCGATCTGGTGTATAGTTTTGGATTCCTTTTGAGAACAGGCTCTTTTGGGAAATGTCTTTGTTATAGGACACTCGGAATAACCTGAAAATGATAGGGGCGAGTTCATAGGTACAGTTTTTTAGGACTGGCCGGAATACCATCATGGCCAGGGGATTTTTGGTATTAAGTTATGAGAATGGACTGGCCACATAGAACGTATATAAAAAATAACTCGGAAGTAAAAAGACCCATTGACTAAAGAAGAACAAAAAATAAATATTCCTCACTCATATTGTGTCATTATTTTAACTTACAGTGTTTCACTTTAGGGCAATTCATTTAATATTAAGAGGGTATTTGTAGGTAAAAAAAGAATGGTAAAATTCTGTTACATTACACCTACGCCACACGACACCAATATTCCATATATTTAGTGTACATGGATCAACACAGATTGATTTTTCGGGAAAGCCCCCCCCCCATATATAGGTAAAAAAATGTTTAGTAGAGTTTATATTATTTATTAATGGAATTATTACAATTTTTAGCCTTTGAACGCGTTCACAATTGTCTCAATTTTTAACTTGATAGGAGGTAGCAGTTGGAGAAGACTAACTATAGAATCCAATCGATTAATCTCAGAAAGTATATTAAGGAGAAAATTATCAGGACCATTTTTGTGCTGGATATCCTGACCTTCATGTTTTACATTTACATAATTGCTATATTGCTGGAACCATAATATTATGGCATTTAAAAAAAAATTCCTGAAGTTCGGCCTAAAAGTTGGTTCTGCTCCCTAGGCTAATTGATGTTTTGGTCAGTAATAAATTAAAAATATAATTGGAGCATTTTATAGAGTATTCACAAGACATTGGTTGTCATCTAAAAAATGCTGGTAGTTTAGGTAAAATAAATACTTTTACTTTTGCCAATTAAAAGTGATATTAAGACCTATTTTTCACTATTCTGTTGCAAATGAAATGAATCTAATCCTCATGGATTAGTAGAATGCAGTTATTGAAATGCACTTTTCGATGTCTGCTATGCGATTGTCGCTCTAATGTAACTATGGGAAATATTCTTCATAATAGTAGTAAAAATAAAGAGAGCTAAAAAATGTCGGCCTGTCACGGGTGAGGTGAGAATTGGATTATAATAGAAATGCTGTTCACACTGCAGCAAAACCTTTGTAAATTAAATAATACGGACGAATAATGTATTTAAATTAGTTTTGTTCGTTATTTAATAAAAAAATAATTATTAATGAAACGGTTAATGTTAAAACTAACCGAATAATATTCAAATAGACTCATGAACATTTCATTACTTTAATTAAAACCTAAAAAGCTTTTTAACTTTCTCTTGGCTCAGCTTATAAAGATCTGAAG